>UELX01005109.1:0-14958 GCA_900480035.1 Eupelmus urozonus | reverse complement strand
CTACAAACGTTCATAAAATGAGTTTTCCAAAGCGTTGGACCGTACGACTTCGGCTTTCCTCATTTTTTGGTATCTAAAAACATATCCCAAAGTTTTATCAAGATCTGTGATCCGGAGATGTGATACTCTCCTAGTTAGTGGTACTGAATGAATTTCATCATAATATACAATAATATTATTGTATTCTAAAATCAATTTTTTTATTATAAATTTCCATAATTCAATATTTTCTAAAACCAATATATTTTTTTATTATAAAGTTCTTATTTTTCAAATATTACAAAATTTAAGAATAAAAATCATCTATAATTATTATTTGAAATTTATACTGCAACTTTGCTTTAGTAAAACATTATTTCTACAAATTTTTAAGTCATTCAATATATTTGTTTTTTCTTTTTTTAAGAAAAAAATGTGAAAAAAATATTTTTTGCCTTTTCATTAAACTCCAAGAAAGAAAAAACGGAAAAATACATCGAAAACGTGTTTTCAACCCTTATGAAAAAATTCAAAAAGTAAAAAATTTTATAAAATGCGATTGCCACATCCAAAAAATAAACAATGATTTTGAAAAATTCAAACGTTTTGCTAATTTAGAGAATTTTTCACTTTATAAAATTTTTATGTGAAGTTGATCTTTTGCGAGTAAAAAAAATTACGAAGCATTGTTTATCAAACAGGTGCTAATAAAAGAACTTGTGATTTTTTTACTCAAAAAGAAAATAAATTAAATTTAAGTTATTTGGAACTAGATTCCTTCTTGTAAATAAACCATAGAGCTATAGAGAAAAAGAAGTAACATTGGTTACTATATGTCGTCCTTGGACAGGATACAGATATAGAGATATACCTAGGTTTACATATATGTAGATTTATCTATACCTATACCCAAATACTACAGTACCTCTAGAGGCAGCCGCAGAAACTACTCGCTTTCTCGACCCTCTGTAGGTATATTACTTTATTGCGTGTATTCGTATATTATACTAGTCGGAAGTTCAGAAATGTTACCTATTAAACACCAAAGGTTAAGTTAATAAACTTACTAATTATAGCTAGATATTTACAAAATGGATCTTTCCAATTCTGAATATTCAAAATTACATTTATAATAACAAAGCTAAGTCTATTCAAGAACCTACGTATTGCAGCATAATATGTAAATAAAAATATAGTTATATATAATTTTCAATTCTTTCTTAATAAATTGATAAATAGGTTACTTTTACTATAATTAATTTAATACAAGTTTTAATTATTATTACAGTTTTCAACATAAAACAAAAAAAATGCCTTATTATGCAATTAAAATTACCAATGTGCCTATCAAACCTTCAAACGTTACTTTAAAAATAGTAGAAAAAATAAAATGTCTTAGGCCTACACCAGAAAAGCTTAATCAAATTAAAGAACTGTTCAAAGATGGAAAAAATTCAACCATGGTAGACAAAGAATTAAAGTGTACATTAGAAACAATTAATATGTGGCAACGGGTATTTATGCCTCAAGAGAATAATGTTCAAAATAGTAAACATTGTAACAAAAATTCACAGCAAATTTTAGAAGATGAGCATAAAGCTGATAATGAAGAATTGAAGCATAATTTATATGAAACAACTGAAAAATCATTGGAAGTAAAAAATGTATCTCCTTTTAGTGATAAGCAAATAAATAATTTAAAGACACCTACAATAAACAATGAGGAAAATAAGAATCCCTTTGAAATTGTGAAAAAGACATCAAAACATTTTAATTTTCGTGCTACTCCAAAAATAATAAATAGAATGAAAAGGTTGATTAAAAATGGTAAACCTGTTAAAGAAATAGCCAAAGAATTAAATTGTACAACAAAAACAATTGAGAAATGGCGAAAAAAATTTATTACTGAGTGGAAAGATGTTATTCCTGCTGAAGATCGTAGAAAATATAATAGAGGTAGAGCTTCACAGAAAGTTTCACAAAGAGTAAATTATGAGCACGACTATGCTCTTCCTATTACTGAAGTATTGAAAACTGATCTGCTTAAACCAATAGAAAAATCACCAGAGGTGAATTATTTTAAAAATACACCAGAAAAAATTGAACAAATGAAGGAATTACATAAGGCAGACATGAAACCAATGAATGTAACTGATGAATTAAATTGCAGTGAGAGAACAGAGCTAAAATTGAGAACAAAAGTTTTAGAATCATGTGATAATTCACTTTTGTCTGATAATCAAGAAATAAACACTAAAAAATTAGCTGAAACAATTGATATAAAGAATGACAGCCCTTTTTCAAAAGTAAAAAAGAAACAAGCAATACCAGTTTTTCGCCCCTCCAAAGAAAACATTGAACACATGAAAAGTTTAATTGAAATGGGAGTAACTCCTCTTAATATAGCTTTGAAATTAAATTGCTCTGAAACAACAGTACTGCATTGGCGAAAAAAGTTTAAAGCTGAATGGGAAGGAGTTACTCCTGCTATGGATCGAAGAAGACTCAATAAAGGTAGAAGAAAAATCACAGATGAACAAATTGAATTTGTAGTTGAAGAATTAAAACGTAACCCTAAACATACAGCATCAGAGTTATCAGATATATTAGGAGTTAAAATTGATGAAAGAACATTAAGAAAAACTCTAAAAAAACGTGCTAACTTTGTGCATGAAAATAAAGTTAGTAGAGCAGCAATATCTGATGATCAGCTTAAGCTTGCTATTGAAGAATTAAACCGTAATCCTAATATAACAGCAGAAAAGCTACCAAAAATTTTAGGAATTAAATGCACTGGTAAAACAATGAGAAAAGCACTCAAAGAACGAGCAAATTTTATGTATCAAAGAAAATTTAGAAAACCAGATACTTAATAACCATAAACAGTATGTATTAGCTATTAATATATAACAAAACACTGTATTAATAGTATAATTTACTCTATTTAAATTATAGAAATAAATATTTTTTGTATTATATATTAAAGATTAACAATTATTAAATATCCCACTGTATTTTTTAAAATATTTTCACTTATATCTTATCTACATTATTGTTATCTACTGATTTAAAATTATTATTATAAGTTGTTTTATAAAAAATTAATAACATTTTTTAATTACAAAATGTTTTATTGATCTTTTGTGAATTATATGTTTTAAAATTTTTTTTGAATGGTTACTTATAATAAAAATACATTATTTAAATTCAGATGAAAAAATATGTTTTAATGGTTTTGATTTTGTTGCATTCTATATTATATTTACAATCATATAAAACGTCTTAAAATATTTTGAATTTCCATACATAGATAAAAATTAGAAAAAGCTATGAAGGATCAACAAAAAAAGACGTAAAATACTTTATTCTTCAAATCAAGAAATTTTTCTTAACTCAGAATTTACTCCTTGTTAATGTTAACAAGTAGCTTTATTTAAAAGTAAAATTTTATATTATTTTTATAATTAATTAATAAAAAAAAATTTCAATTTCGCGGCTTTTTAATTAAAGGCTCCCTCTACAGTGAAAAATTTTACAAGCAGAGGAGAAAGCGGCTCGTACATAACCTCCAATCATGTCTTACAAGCAGATTTGCTGCTGATTTTTCCGCTGTAGTTTTTCTTATTATCTTTTCTAATGATTTCCTTTAGTATTAATTATAACTTGTAGAATACTTAATTATACCGAAAATGGATCCACGAATTCACCGTCGAGCCGAGCCGGAAAAAAGCTCCGGAGATATGGTTAGTAGTTACATAACCTCTGAGGATTCTTATAACTGTACACAAATGAATATTTTTGGCATAAAGTTTGATAAACAATGCATTTATTGTTTGACATATATTAAGAGAAAAAAATGCTTTTCTTGTAGATTGTTGAATGGCTCAATGAAGCCTCCATGAGCACTAATGAATCGGTCAAAGTACAAAATTTGTGCAAGGCACAAGAAATTTTAGTAAATAAGGAACCGCTTTTGCTAAATGTGTATTTAGATGAAATATTGCAATTCGCCGTTGATAGAAATGCAGATGTTAGAAAAACTGTAGCTGGCTTCATCGAAGATGTGGGGTATGGAATATTTAATTTAAATAATATTTTATTTTAGTGTTATAAAATAAATAAATAATAATTTTGGTTATAGTGAAAAGGTTCCAGATGTTATCCCAAGGATCATTATGATTTTACTAAGATTAGTAACTGACTCTGCCCCAGTGGTTGCTAAACGTGCTTTGAGAGCCAGTGGCAAAATTCTTAGGGCTACTCTGAAATGGGCAGCTAGTGCTCCAGTTGTGACTCCAGATATGGAAAATTCATGGGCACAAATTAGTAGCTTAAAAATCCAAATAATAAATATGATCGACAGTGATAATGATGGGTAAGAAAATTTTTATTATAAAAATTTAATATATTTTCTTAATAAATTTTAATATGTTAACTAATGATATATTAATAATTTAATATTAAAATTTCTTTTAGTATACGTACACAGGCTCTTAAATTTCTGGAAGGAGTAGTTTTAATTCAAACATATCCTGATCCAGACTCTCCAAAGAAACCAGAAGATTTTTCATTGGAGGATGTGCCTCTTACATTAAAAATAGCTCGTAGACGAAAGTTAGAAGAAGAAGCCAATCATGTTATGGACCTTTTGATAAAGTTTTTTGGATCCCCACATGTAAGCAGTGTAAATCTTATAACTTGCATGGGATCGTTATCCCTTATTGCAAAAATGAGACCACAATTCATGCCCAATGTCATCCAAGCCATGCAGAGGTTGCAAAATGACTTGCCACCAACTTTGTCAGATTCTCAAGTGACAAGTGTTCAAAAACAGTTAAAGCTTACTTTACTTGGTCTATTAAAACATCCAGCTAGTATAGAGTATGCTCAACCACTTGCTAGACAACTAACTCAACTTGGGTGCAAGGAGACTGAAATTCTCAAATATTTTCCAAAACCAGAAGATATTAGAAAAGTAAAAAAGCGACAGCAGGAAAATGCAGCTGCGGCTGCTGTAGCTGCAAAAAAATCAAAATTGGAATCTTTAGCTGCTGTCATACCTTTGGATGAACCTGAACCAGTGCCACTACCTGTTCCTCCTCCAAAGTTACCAGAATTAATTGAACTTTCTGAAAATTTTATAGCAGAGAGACTAAGTGTTGAAATTGCCACTGAATTAGTAATGGATAGCATGGTAAGAATTTATAAATTTTAATAAATGTATATAATTTTACTAAATTTTTTACATAAATTATAAAAAAACATTTTATAAAAAATTTTATTATTTTTATGTGATTATATAATAAGTTAATAAGTTAATAAAAAATTGTATTACAGGCTTGGGTACCTGATACAATGACTACAATTTTTCAAAGAGAGTATCAACCAACAGCAACTACAGATATAACAAAACAACGTCAAGTCATAGCGAAATTATTAGCGGCACAAATCAAACTTGCTAAGGCAAAAAAGACGAAGCCTGAATCAAAGGAAGCAACTATTAACAGTGTTATGGAAGATTTAATAAAAAATCCAACAATAAGTGTTGCAGAAGTCAAAAGCCAGAGAAAACGCGAAAAAGACAGAGAAAAGGAACAGCAAGCTAAAGCTTCTTTGGAGGCACAGGAAAAATCCTTAGCAAAAGCCAGAAGTCGTCTGAAATCTCTGAAACTTTCAGAAGTCACAAAACCACTTTTAAAAGACACAAGAGACAAAATGTTGCTCATGGCTGTTAACAGAATTCTTGCATCTGAGAAAAATGTTATACTTGGGGGTGTTGCTAACGTTAGGTATGTACTATTTTTATGCTCTTTGTCATAATAAGAGATCTTTTATTTTTACTTAATTTATTTTTCACATTGCTTTTTTATATTAACCATTATCATTTTTCAGAATGAAAATCTTGACAACCCTGGCAGCTACATTCAACCCGTATGTAAAAGAAGCGATCCTACGTCACATAACCGAAGACATGCGAACGCGACTGGAACTTGCTCTCTGCTGGTTATATGAGGAGTACGCGCTTCTACAAGGCTTTCAGCGACGAACTATCCTTTGTACAAAACCGACCGAAGCACCGCACCAAGCTTATAACTTCCTTTTGTGCACTCTGGTTACAGCAATTGATGCGATTCCTGGCAAGGATCGCGACGGCCTGCTAACGAGACTGTACCTCGAGGCTCCTTTGATTACCGAAGATGCAGTTGAGTCACTTAAGAGCATTTCGTCCGAGGAAAGCAGAGGATTGGCACCACTTCAACTACTTAAGGATCTTGTAATCAGGAGGCCGACGAAACAATTGATATTCCTCAACGTGTTGCTCTGCCACACAGGCCATGAAAAAAACTTGGTTAGTAAAAAATTGCGAAATGTAAAGCTTATTTTTATACATTATAAGTTATTAGAAACATTATCAAAAGAATAAAATTACTTGTAACTCATAAAAAAAACTTTTTTCCTTACAAAATAAACTTTAAAAGTAAATATTAAAACTTTCTCTTGTGTTTTAGATTCGCGAGAGCGCAATTGAACTAGTTGTCCAGCTTTACGCCAGACCAGAGCTGTGCAAGCTGATCGAAGAGTACGCAGTGCTGTATTTAGGTTTCCTACGACTTCCCAATCCGCCTGAGATTGTTTTCGGCCAGGACCGTGGCAGGCCGCAGATTGAGGAAAACTGGACAGAATCGACGACCCGTGCCTGTCTCGGACTTTACTTGGCTTTGCTCACCGAGCATCAGAACCTCATTCACGAGCTCGCGCGCGTTTACACATCAATGAGCGCCGACGTAAAGCGAATCGTGCTCAGGGTAGTCGAGGCGCCGGTCAGGTCGCTGGGTATGGCAAGTCCGCAGCTGCTCGAGCTTGTTGAAAGCTGTCCCAAGGGAGCGGAGACTCTCATTACGAGGATCATTCATATTCTCACCGAAAAAGGTAATTTCAAAAATAGAAAAACATGTATTTAATTCATTATTTATTTGTTACAGGAGATATTACAATTACATTATAATGACGTGAAATAAACTAATTAAAGGAATAGTTTAGATTGATAGAATTCAAAAATTCTATACTTAACTAGAGTTTAAAATTTTTATTTTGGTATATTAAGTATATCCAACTAACTATTCAAATTATAAATTACATGTCATTCAAATATTGAAAAAACCAATATAGAGCCAAAATAATGCCAATATATTGATTTTTTTAAATTTTTTCGGGCTGTGATTATCATGCATATATTAATTATGAATCACGATATATAGCTTTAAATGATTAGTTAGTGGTTTTTTAAAGTTTTAATTAACTTAGTTTTTACAACTTTTGAACTTTGTTAAAATCATTAACCAAATCAGTAGTGCTGTTTTAAAATAGTCAGGCAAAAATTTAAACTTTCTTAGTATAAACATCAATAGTATAGTAGAATATTAAAAAATAATATTTATACATTGTTCAATATACCTTATAAATAATTAAGATTAATACAGATTTGTTGAATCACATTTATTCTATTTAATTTATGTTTTAGCTCCTCCAAGCGTAGAATTAGTAGCCAAAGTTCGAGAACTTTATCATACAAGAGTTTCGGATGTTCGATTCCTCATTCCTGTTCTGAATGGTTTAACAAAGAAGGAAGTTATCGCAGCCTTACCGAAACTGATTAAATTAAATCCTATCGTCGTGAAAGAAGTATTTAATAGGTTATTGGGCACTCACAACAACGACAGCGGAGTGCCGCATACATCGCCAGTTACTCCAGCAGAACTATTGATAGCTCTGCATAATATTGAGCCAAGCAAAGCTGAGCTTAAGACTGTTATAAAAGGTAAAAAACTTTTTTTCATGTCCATTTAAGCGTAAATTAAAAAATATTTTAAATAATTTATTTATATAAATTGATTTCAGCTACCTCTTTGTGTTTTGCTGAAAAACAAATATTCACACAAGAAATAGTGGCAGTGGTGATGCAGCAACTCATGGATATGACGCCACTGCCTACACTATTAATGCGAACTGTGATACAAAGTTTGTCTCTTTATCCGCGTTTAAGTGGATTCGTTATGAACATTCTCCAGCGTTTGATACTCAAACAAGTTTGGAAACAACCCAAAGTGTGGGAAGGTTTCGTCAAGTGTTGTGAAAGGACCCAACCACAAAGTTTTGCCGTCATACTTCAATTGCCTCCTGCGCAGCTTATGGAGGCGCTAAAAATGTCACCAAACATTCGAGGACCACTCGTTGCACACGTGGAATCGTTCGCGGAGAATCAGGTAAGCGAGTAAAGGACCACCATAATTCATTTATTTAATATAATTAATTTTTATTTATTTTTATGTACAATTTTATATTCTCCTATAAATTATTTATAATATACATAAATTAACATACATGAAAATTAAAATAAAATGTCACATTTTAATCAGGTAAACACTTAATAAGTATTATTTAAAACAATATATCAGTCGAAAGTAAATTTAAAAGCTAGTCTGGATTTAATATTACAATAAAGAAAATAAACTAAGTGTTACATCATTACAAAACAACAAAATAATATATATAATTTTTTTTACAAAAATTTATTTTAAATTTACAGAAAGCTCATATACCTCAATCAATTATGGATGTAATCAAAGGGAAACCGCCAATTTTAATGCATGATGAATTTGATATTGTAAGTTTTGTTGTTGATAATATAAATTTAATTTATTTTTTTTAAATAAATATTTATTTTTATAATCATTTTCAGGCACCACCGGGAGATTTTCCGATTGATCGGCAAGATTCAGCTGATATTGATAATTTAGAACCAGCGCCACCCGGCTTAGATTAATAAAAAAAATATATATATTTAATATTTTTTTTTAATGTAGATTATATCATTTTTATAAGAAAAATGTTGATTTCTTTTTTGAAAAAATGGCCTAATTAGTTTTTATTATTTGCTTTTTATAAATAAAATTGTTTCGACTTTTAATTAAACGGTAAAACAAGTAGACGTACTTGTTGCAGTAAAAAGATTATATTTATTTACGACTTATTTCTTGCAATCGAAAGAAATCTTATACATTTTTTTTTTTACAAAAGCAATTCTTTTAAGGCCGTTATTTTCAAAACACGTCGTGTAAATCGTGTATGATATGAATAATGAATGAACTGTATAAATAATGAACAAATTAATTTTGTCATTGAAAATAAACAGAAAAAGAAGTATCTCAGTTGAACTTTAAATTAAAACGAGAAATCGCTAAAATACATTTTATTTAATTTTTATTATGAAAATATAATATGCATCTTGTATCAAAATTAAATGCTTGTAATTTTATTATCCAAATGTAACGACAAGTAATTTAAAATTTTAAAATCATGCAAAATCTACACCAGTATCTAACAAATCTCGAAGCATAATTGATGCTTTTTTTGGCAGTATTCTGAAAATAAAATGTAAAATTTATTTTACTTATACATTATATAATTCGGATACAAAATAAATAAAATATTAAACCGTACAAATGATTAAAATATTTACCTCAATACATGTCCCAAATACAAAAGATATCCAGGTACACTAAATTCGACATAATTCCTACGAACTCCGTCTAAAATTCTTCTTGCAGCTTCAGTAGCTGGTATTGTCCCAAAGTAGCTCGGAATTCTAAATCATTTATCAAATTTTTTTTTAATAGTACCTTTCTCTCATCAATATTAAAAGTAAATTAAAACTTAATTATGCAAATTATTATAAATATAAGATTATAATTTACCTAAATCGAATATCTTTTGCAGCTTCAACTCCTACAATAAATGGATATACATGGACAATTGTTATCAAAATGTTACTATTTGAATGCCTCAATTCGGTGTGCAAAGATTCTGCAAAACCTTGCACTGCAAATTGAGCTGTTGACAGAGGTATCCGATTGCCTCGGCTCGTTCCTCCCGACAGACCGGCCACCGAAGATAAAACGACAATATGACCTTTTCCAATTCTTTGCATACCAGGAAGAACAGAGTCCAAAAGCTAAACATAATTATTTTTAATTTATTATTATTGTATCTCTTTTAAACTTTGAAAATACTTTGAAACCCTCTTTACATTTAATGATAAAATTACAAGAAAAATAAAATTTTAATTGTAATATTAAAAAAAAAATTTTTATTCAAAACTTGTAATTTATTTTACAACTGAAGCAATACTATATCTCTTTGTTAATTATCACTTACCCAAAAGTGACTAAGAATAGAAATATCCATTGTTTTTCTAATTTCCACAGGGTCTTGTGCTAAAGCTCGTGGACTTGGAACTCCACAGCAATGAAACAACATTGTTACTTCTCCTAATTCTATTCTAATAGCTTGTACTGTATCAGCCACTTGTTTTTCGTTTGTTACATCACACACATATGATCTTGCTGAACCAGATAATTGTAAAGCCCTATTCATTGTAGCAGTACAACTATCAGCATCCAAATCCACACAAGCAACACTTACTCCTAGTTGAGCTAATTGAAGTGCTATTTCTTTACCTACTCCTCGACCAGAACCTACAACCTAAAATATAAAATTTTATAAATTTCATTATTGTGATATTAAGTGAGATTTTCAATTATTTTTAATTTTCTTTACTGAAATAGTTTATTTTATTACCATTGCAACTTCTCCATGAACATTTTTCAATTGTGGTGGTCTAAAAGTTCGATAAAGCGCCATCATTATTGCAAACCATATTCCGACCAGTAGTGTTGCAAGGTCTAGTGCAAGCACGATTAAAGAGTACAATCGTAGCAACATTTTAGGTGGTTGAAATTGCCTTAAATTAGCCTGCGATTAATAACAATTCATTAGAGATTAATAACTTTAAAAATTAATTAAATGAAATGCAATTATTTATACATTTGTATTGCATTGTTACAAAAAATAATTGTGCTCTAATTAACTTAACATTCAATCATTACTAACCATTTTGGTGAAAACTTGACTGGATACTCTGTAGGTCTTGTCAAGTTGACCATTCAGAAATAATCCATTCAGATTTTATAATGTGAATCTATATATTTATATACTTAGAGGATTACATCCAGGTCTTTTCAATAAATAACTGATACAGTTGCACTGTCTGAGAATCATTTATATAATTTTCTATATAAAAAAAATTTACAAGTTTATGACCTAATTTTTATAATTTGATAAAAGAAGTTATTATAAATTTTACTTTTATTGTATAACTTTTTATCAGTTTCAAACTTTTGAATAATCTAAGATATCATGCAGTTAATCTATGAATCAATTTATACTGTAATATCTTAGAAATGAATCTTTAGAAAAATATCTGTATGTTTAAAAAAAAAAGCTAGTGATTTATAAGTTGTTTACTATACATCTTATTTAGAAATAAAAATTATCTCTGTTAAATCTAGAAGTCAAATTTGAGAATTTTTAAGCAATACAATGCTTTATAATAAATATAAAATATTTGTTTAGTTTTTGTAAAAACAAAATTTACTCATAGTAAGTAAAAGTTCTTATGTAATTAAAAAATTCTAAATTTGATTATAATTTTTATAGCACTCCAAATATTCAAACAAGTTTTCTACTGTAAAATACTTCTTTTCAAAACCAAACAAATGAATTATCAAACAAAAATCCACAACTTTACAAATAAGAACAAATCACTCACAGCACTTGAAACCTGTTGCCTCATAAACAAGAGGTTGGAAAAATAAAGCACAAACATTTTGACATTCTTCTTTCATCAAATCACAAAATCCCTAAAAAAAAAACACCTACTCCAAATCTCCACCCGCCTTAAATAATTCACACCCCCCACCCCCCTTAAAAAGAATTCCACCCTCAAAAACCAAAAGCAATCGATGCCCCTACAACCGTCAAACACAAGCACAGCCAACAACTCGAGAGCTTATAGTACCTTTTTGTGCTTTCCGGCGACCTTCGCATCGACGCCGGCCCCGCATACACTCGTGATTCCTCTTCTCTTTCTTTCCCCGGTGCAGTGCGATCCGTCGATAAGACGAAATATCGTCGAGCGGCGTGTGGCCCTGGTTAGCGTGAGCTTTCTTTTTTCCCTTATTTCCGCTTATTCGCGATTAAGCGGCAAAAAAATACGCGCTACCTATATACGGATCGGCGACGAAAAAAGCGCGCACGGAGATGGGAACGCCGACAAAAACATGCGGCGAACAGCTGATGACCCGAGTGTATAAGTATATAGTATATACAGCTGATCTGCCGCCGCGCGACTGACGCGCAGATGAATGGGTGGCTCTTTAATTTCTTTTTCGAGGTTAGGTGTTTGGGAGCCACTTTCTTCGCGGGATGCATTTTGGTTTTGATTTTTTTTTACTATGGTAGTGGGGGATGGATGTAGGTGGAGCTGTATGAGTGTTTGTTGGATTGTTTTTTATGTTGCGATGCTTGAAAAAAACCTTTCAAGTTTTATATGTCAAATCGAAATAATAAAATGGGATTATACGCTTTGTTTACTTCTTACGAATGGTGAAAATTATTATGGAATTTATATCGAATATGCATGATTTCATTGTTTTTTTCAGATTCAGCATTGTAGTGATAATTAATCAATTAAAACATGATTTGTATAAATTAAACGTGCCGAATTCTCTTATCCTCTTGGCAGTTAGCTGATAAAAGTTTGAACATACTTAAAAATAAATTTTTGTTTGGCAAATCGAATGGGTTTTAATAATCATAAACTCTGATATTTCCAAGTTATTAACGTTTATTTTCAAATCATTATGAAAACAAAAATTATAATTTCAGAAATAATTTTCGAGGAAAATTACAAAACATAATTTAAGAAATATTCTTTATCATCTAATTTTAATCATCCGCTATTTTAATTAATTGTATTACTATTCATCTATTACATTAAAAACCTTTTTAATTTCTGCGCTATACTTCTGAAAAAATTTCTTAGATATTTGAAAATTTGAGGGTAAATAGTTGCGCATGCGCCGTAAGCAAAATATTGTGGCGACCTAATCGTATATGACGTCTGCTCACGCACATGCGCAACGTATTTTACTCCGAAAACTATCAGAGAAGACAGCAGTTTAGTCTGTTCAGTGATTGTTTTTGATTATTTTAAAATTCGCATTTTGATTATCGCAAAATGTGGTATGAGGCTCTGCCATCTTTGGTGATCATCGGATGCGCCATGGTTTCTTACCAATTTGCCAGTTGTGGGATTACAAAACTCTTCTTCGATAGGGTAAATAAACAGTGCGAATTTACGTAACACTTTGAGGTTAAGATTTCGTGATTTTATCGTGCTCTTTACCTTTAGTCAAAGTAAAAGTTGAACAATTTTTATATTTTATTCTACTACAACTTGTATTTAAATTAGCTTTATTTATTTTCTGCTATAAGTAAATTAAATAAGTATCTGTTTTATTTTAATAATAGACAGATCGATAGATTTCTTTATTTCACAACAAAGTACAAAAACCAGTATATTTAGACCAATACATCTACATTTAGATACATACACAATTCATCTCTTTGACAAATACATTGCAGACTTTCATAAGTTTTATTATGAAGTAGATAATATAAAATATAAAATAAAATCTATTAGTCATAAAAAAACATTAATCCTTACTGCATAAAAATATTAGCTAGATACTTATATTTAATAAATTTCTTTTATAAGCCTGATTAAAAGTTTAATAGTTTATATAGCGATAATTATAATAATTGGAAGTTTTAATTGTTTATATTATTCTTTATAGCCCTATCAAAAGGAACGTACAACACTTTTTGAACGTGCTATGTACCAGAGAGATACCAGGGTTGCTGGAATACCTTGGAAAGTTGCGGTAAGATAATTTACTTTTTTTTTGCATCTACTTAAACTAACTTAATGTCTTACATATAATCCTAAACTATGTATGACTGACACAATGAATTTTAAATTTATTCAATAACACTGCTTTTTTAACTTATATTATATGAAATTACTATTGAAATTTTTAAATAAATTTTTATATCATAAGTAGACTTGGGTTGATCTCCGTAAACTAATCAATCAATTTTACATATCAATTATATATCAATTAATTTTGTGAAAATTAAAATTTCATATATCATTAATATTATTACAATGTATAATATTATAAAAACTTTACTCTTTACCTTATATGTAATTAATTAAATAAATTAAAATATTTAGTTTACTAAGCATATTCAGACTAATCATCATTTTGAAGATATTAAAAAATAATTAAATTTTAGTTTATTTTGTTATAAGCAATATTTTATTTTAAGATTTATATTTAATATTTGATTTTAAAAAATTAAATAAAACCAAGGAAAAGGTATACCTTTCCTATAGGAAAGACTATTCAGCTATTTTCTTTTCGTGATTTAATTTTTAAAACGAAAAAAGTAAATTTTCACAAATTCTCTTATCACCTGTATTGTATATATCTATATATTTAAAAAACATATTCAAGTCCTAAAGTATTTTTCTAAAATAAGTAAAATGATAAAGCTTATTTTATTAAATTTTAAATTTTCGTAAAGTTGATCAGATAAATTAATTTTTTTGTTAATGGATTTTTAAGATATTTTTATGATATTTTTCTCGATTTAATGTAACTTCTTTCCAAAATGAAATATTTCAATTTATTTTTTAACCAAAAGATATTGATCTCAATTTTGAAATAAACTCATTAAAAAAATAATCTCATGAATGTACAAATAAATAATAATTTTATTTTGGCTCCAAAATAAAATTACCTTTGAATCTACATTATTAATTAAAATGCTACGTCAATATAAATCCAGTTAATTATTTGATTTTTACTTAATTATGATTCCTAGAATAATAAATGCGATAGTAATAATTTAAGCACGTATCCTTATCGAACTTAATAAAGGCCCTTTTTTGCGCCTAAAATTGGTAGAGGGAATTGTGCATTTTGAGTCGTACACAACTCAATGGTAAATGTA
>UELX01005108.1:0-14964 GCA_900480035.1 Eupelmus urozonus | reverse complement strand
AGAAGTCACAGCTGGTACATAAAAATGTACGTCATTGCTGTGGTGACCTCCCATGAGCGAGGACTACCTGCCTAGGAGACACACACATATTTTATTATTATAATTCCTTTTAGAATATACTTTGGAGACACGCACTAGCATCCCCCCTCCCCTCTCCTTTCGAGTTCTTGAAAGTTCTCTTTTGTTTTCCTAAAAAGTCTGATGCTAAAAGATACACGGAGTCCGCATGCAGTAGCAGAACACCCCGAAGAGAAGTTGTCGTCGGCGCTGGTCACCGCTGGATAAACACACACACACACTCGCGCAGCAGTATATTATTCGCATAATACTTATTATACGCATACATATAAATTATCGATATAACTTATTCATTTATTTATAATTTATTTTATTTATTTCATAAACCTATCGGTATATAATTATACTCTTATTCAAAGCTCTCCTGATTCGAATCTCGTGCGAGCCCATCTTCTCTATCTGAGGTGTGTGACGGCCCTGCCCATTCTTCTTCCTCCTCTCTTCTTTCGACTGTGTCCGATTCCTTGACCCTCTTCGTCCATAACTTGGGCTATGCCTTCTTCGTTTCTTCCATCCCAGCTTCTCTGTTTGCGCTTCTACTTCCATCTGAGCTGCTTGTTCTTCCTCTGCTCTTTTTTCTACTGCCCTTTCCCTCAATGCCTTCTCTCTCCTCTGTCTCCGCTTCTTTAATCTTTGTTGTCTTCTCTTTGCCTCCCTCCTATCTCTTTCGCATACGTATTTTTCCACGAATCCTCCAAACCTATCTCTTACCTACGGCTCCAATTCCATTTTAATTTCCACCTCCTCCAATGGTTCCACCCGTTGTCGCTCCACGGCCCGTCCGGGTCACTCCCGTGCCTGGATGACTACTAGGGCAGGTTGCTCCGGCTCGGCCTCCCTGACCTGTCTCTCATCTACTGCTAGTGCTGACAGCTCCCGTCCGTGCTGCCGCTACTGCCGAACCTCTTGCCGTAGATGTTCCACCTTATTTCTTTCGTTTTCCGTGCTCTGTAATAACGGCCGCAAATATTCCTCTGTTCCTGCCACTGCACGTTCGGTTTTCCTTACGTTCCGATGGGTCTCAGCCAATTCCCGGCGAGCCCTGGCCGACTCCAGATTATCTCTCTCCTGATTGGTCTTGCATTATTTTTTTTTTTCACTCGCACTATGTTCTACCCCTATCTTCTACTTAATTGTTACTTTCCATTAAATTACTGTCACTTATTTAAGTTGACACTTAACTATTACTTAACTGCTACTTAACTGTCACTTAACTACTCTTACCACTACTAGATTGTCACAATTATTAGTTTATTATTACACACCTAATTTAGACGAATCGTCACTAGCACTTATTGTCTAACTGTCACTCTTTCTTCCCATTACTTGCTTTCGAGGCTGCTGAGGAGGCACTGGCCCTGGGTCATAGCTGCCTCGTACAACTTCTTTGTGTCTTTATCATCTTAGGGCTCCTATTCCATCCTCTAGCCCGACAGTGTAACAATTTGCTTACTTTTCACATTCCCTCTATTCTTATTGCCTCTCTGTGCGGTGACCGATCGTGTTCTAAGCTACTTTAAAATTTTGACATATATTTACCGGCATTGATTTTTATAGCGAAGAATTTGTAGTTCTTCCATTTATTATTGTTAACTTCCCTTATGTGAAATTTCATCCCTATTCATGATAATAAAATAATAATTATAATAGAATTCAATAATCCCTCAATGCTATATTGTAGCTTGCGCCAACTTACATTATAATACCATACCGATTACAATTTTCCCCAGCTGTCCCCAAGTAGCTGTCAGTTTAGGTCACTCCTATTAATTAACGAAAATTTACTTTATTAATTATTAAGCAATCACACGACTTGAGAGCACCTGCGTTTACATTACGTGTTTTGTAACATTCATGCACCTAATAACTATAGGATTGTTCTATATATATATTTTTTTTGACATTAGATATATACCTAGATATATACCTAGATTCGGTACTACGAACCGTTATATCTTGTAAACCTTTAATCCCTTTTCTTCTCTCTCTCTCTCTCTCTCTCTCTCTCTCTCTCTCACGATTCTTTAAATCTAACTCTTGTTTCCATATTTTCGTGCATATTTTTCTTCATTATTCAATATTCCTTATGTGTAGATCTTATTTTTGTAGACTGCCATATTCCTATATTAATTTTCAATCAATTACGCAGATTCAATCTTTTATTCATCATTTGAAGGCTCGTTATGGTCGCCCTGTCTTGTCGAAACATCCGCGGGGGTACATCTGTGGGGGTACATGGTGTTCCTCATAGCTGTCCTGTTAACAAACAATCTATTGTTTAATTGTTAGTGTGTTAATTGTTAGTGTTATGATTCTCCCCTTTTTTTGACATTTTATTTTATCCATAAATATATTTGACTATTTTAATTCATAATTGCTCTTAATAGGTTCCTTCGTAATGAGTTAGTTTTATTAGTTGTTAATGAGTGTGAAGTTAGCGATTATTTCCTTGGTATCTTGTAGGATGTATTTGAATATGGTGATAGCCGTGCCTTTAAAGTTGTTGCACGTTTTATTTTGTCTGTGTGTGTAATTTTTATGATATTCCCGCGCTGCAGCTTAACGTTATGGTTTCGGCCATTCATGCCAGTTATTTCATATGGCCCTTCATACTGGTTGTCGAATTTACCTTTTTGTGGCTTCTTAAAAACAAACACCATCTCCTCTTCTCTGAAATGCTCTACGTTCAATTTTCTATCATAGTAGAACTTTGACCTATATTTAGCTTGAACAAGGTTTATTGCTGCTAACGTTTGCATCTCACTCAAATTTACAAATAGGTCTGCGAAATAATCGCCATACAATAGTGTCTGTTCCCTTGGCAGAAAACTGGATATTGTTCGCGCTTTTCTTCTAAAGACCAATTCATGCGGCGTGAACCCTGTGCCATCATGCTCTGTACAATTGTATGCGTACTGACATAACGCTGTCCATTTGTCCCACTCATTGGTCTTGCTTCCATAGTTTTTTAAGCACTCTGTCAGCGTATGATGCATTCTTTCTATTCCGTCGTTAGATTGCGGGTGATACGCCGTAGAATAATAACTATCTGTTCTAAATATCCGCGCGAACTCTTCCATCAACCGATTCTGGAAGTGACGGCCTTGATCAGTCAGAAGGGCTGTCGGTGGACCAAAATAGCAAATCAATTTCTTAGTAAGAGGCCTAGCTACCTTCTCTGCTGTTGCTACCTTTACTGGATTTAATATACAATATTTCGACAACCAATCTTGCACCGTTAAAATATACCTGAATCCCTTCCTCATCTCGGCCAAAGGGCCATAGAAGTCCATAGATATTTTGTCAAATGGCTTAACCGGTGTGTCACTTATCACTAACGGTAGACGCGTTTTTACTCTCGCTAGTTTGCTTGTTTGACAGTCTGCGCAACCTAATACAAACTGACGTACATCCGGTCTCATGTTCTTCTAGTAATAGTCTCTCCCAATTTTACTGTACGTCTCATTTACCCCTCTATTACCTTCAATAGCCGCCTCATGATATTCTTTAATGATTTTGTACCTATCCTCTACAGGTGGAAATCGTAAATTTTTTTGGAAGAACACTGCTACTACGGGCACGCCCTCAAAAATTACATTAAAGCCTTCTACGAACCATGCCAACTCAGCCAGTGACAAAAGGGCTAAATCCCTAATAATCCCCAAACTTTTTATCTTCCTGGCTATCACGATTTGCTTCAGCATTTTAAGACATTTAATTACATCCGACCGTATGGGCCTGTCATCGATATGGTTTTTATAAACATTTCCATCAGTTTCACGTTCTTACAATCTGTTATGTGAATCTCTCCTATGGCAAACCCTTCGCTGACCAATTCGTTGCCATTAATATATTGGCGTTCCACCAGTGCTTCTATAATTTCTGTCGATAAAAAGAAGTCTATTGTTATAAAGTAAACTAGGTTTTCCCTATACCTGAATGGATGGTCAGATAGTATTTTCAGCCCTGTGAATCGCTGGGGTTCTTCGTCTCCCTCAATAATCCAAGGTGGTTATTCTTGGGGAGGCCTGGCGTTTATTACAAGGCATCTCTCTAGCGTGTCTGTGTGTGCCTTAGCCCTCTGTTGCCCTTGCGGCTGTCGAACGCTTCCGTCACCGTACTTGATCAGGGTCCATCAATCCTTGGTTGTCCTAAATTATTCCATTATTCGATTGATCCTCTTCATCTAAGGCTGCTTCATTTACTTGTCGCTGTAATTCTCCCGATCCTCTTCGATGCACTTCGTGACCTTCGTTATCATCCTGCGTACTTTCCTCCCTAATATCCCCGTCATCACATTCCATCTCCTCGTGCTGCTCCGAATCGCTTGTATAATTATTTGCATTATCGGAAGAGCCCCCATTCTCGTGGCTATCCCAGGGTTCCAAAGTCGAATTTCGATCCTGCTGAGATTCCGAGGGGCTCAAAGGGTCATTATTATCTTCATCGTTGGTTATCAAACCTCTCTGCCATCTATTCGGCCTTCCTATTGGTAAGTAAGGTGTGTAATGTGTCTTCTTCAGGTGTAAATAGATAAATTTATTCGATGAATTCTCTCTTTAATGGCAATAGTGCCTAGGCTCTCCCTCAACTTTATAGTGCACGCACACATTTTGTTTATATTCTCGTGAGAAAATATACACGCAATCTCCATTTCCGTATTCTGTCGAAGAGGTCAGAATTTGTATGGCTTCCCCTGGGTCACCGCATGTCCTAAGGCTGTCTACATTCAGCAATTTATGTCTTAATTCACTGCTGTTATCCTTAAATTGCAGAGTTTCATTAGCGAATAAAATAAGCAATTGCCCATCGGCAATGAGGGTATGTCGTCGCTGCGTACAAATCGTTTATGCGGCTCAGCGCCTTGATTATTAGGCTCATATATCCTGGATGGCCCTTCGTTAGTTCACTCTGCTCCCGAGCTTCCGCCTTGGCCTCCAGGTAAGTCCTTGATTCCTTCCTCGGACTCTTTTTCGAAAGGCGAATCATGTGTCGTCTCTTGTTCTGGTACTTGTTGCTCTGGCTCCTCGCTTTGGCTAGGCTTTGGCTTTAACTCCTTTCTCTTCAAGTTCGCTTCCTTCTCCGACTCCTTTCCCGTGTTCTCCCTTCTTTTTGACTGATCGACTCTACTTTTCTCGAGCCAATCGTACTCCAGTGAGCTGCCTTCTTCTGAGTCCGAACTTGAATTCGTTAGTGACTTCCGTGCGTCTCTGCTTGACTCCGTATTTTTGCTATTATATGGCCCTGCCTGACCTTGACCTTGATTGTTTTGATCGCCCACATCCACTTCCCATAGGTTTATTTGCACACCGTTCTTACCCTGAATTTCGCGCTCCTGTACATCCACCATCAATCTTGCTCGCAATTTATTTGTTAGATCCGCTATTATCGATCTTTGCCGCACTCTTGACTGACTAATGTTCTCTCTTGTTTCCGACTGATGCATACTCCCACTCACTTTCCCTTCTGCTAATGAACCTCTTGCGGCAGACTCCGCCCCTTCTCCTATCAGATCCATGGGCTGATCGTCCCATGAAGGGCTGTCCTGATCGTGAGACCTAGAGCCCATGTTGGCACCCTCTTTGAATAAAGGTTGTCGTGCTAACTCTCCAGTTACTCTCTCTCTCTCTCTCTCTCTCTCTCTCTCGGCACCGTTAATTGTTTCTCCGTTGAAGCTGTGTTTCTCGCATGTCCAATCCCTTCATCAGACTCTGCCGCTGCTGCAATTACCTCTAACCTTTCATCTGTGTCCAGTTGCTCCTCATTTCTTTCCTGAGTCTTTTTGAATCGCGCCTCCTTCCTTGTTAAGGACTGTGGTCGTAACGTGCGAGGCTGAACTTTTCCCAAAACGTTGTGGTGAATGTTAGGTGTGCTCGTGGCCTTAATGCCCTCGTGCATCTGATCACTTTTCCGCAAATAGGCCAGTTTCTGATCGATCAAGGCTTTGCTAATGAGAGATCGATTGCCCGGCACGATACCCTCTGACTCCCTTTCTTCTTGATTTTCCTTTCCTGCTTTCCCTTCCATGGATTGCCCTTCTTGCCAGGTGCCCACCTTTCCCTTAATCCGTCATCGCTCTCCGCATCCGCCGACATTCCCTCGTCCTCTTGAGGAACCTTCTTTTTCCTTCAGTTTCCGGATCCCTCTGAATCCAAAGAAGACAAACCTTCGCATACTTCCGTTCCTGTACCTATCTTTCTTCGTGCGGCTCTTGTTACAGAAATTCTTGCCGGTGGGGTGTCCTCCTTGCAGTCACTATCCTGTTCCTCCTGGCGATCTGCTAACTCATATAACTCTGCTTGTGTGCGTTCTGGATTTTCTTCTCCCGAGTTTAATATCGGATTCCTTGATAGTGCAACCGCATTTCTGTTTCGAGCGCCTGGCCTTTACACGATGTCGAAGGAATATCCCCGTAGGGCAGCTTTCAGCCTGTTGAAGCGTAAGTCCAGCTGTCTGGATGTATGAAAATGTTTCAAGGGCTCGCGATCTGTCACCACTGTAAATTTCCTTCCATAAAAATATTGCTTAAATTGCTCTTTCGCAAAAACAATTGCAGCAATTCTTTGTCATATGTTGGTAACGCAGTTCACTGACCCGTAGGCATCTTGATGCGTGTGCACACGGCTTGTCCGCTCCAATTTTACCCTGACTCAGGATTGCACCCAACGCATAGTCTGAGGCATCCGTAGTCACTATAAATGGCTGCGTTAAATCTGGTGCTGTCAGCACGGGCTCTCTGCAGATTGTTGACTCAAATTGTCCAAAGGCCATGTCTTGCTCTTCCCTCCACTGGAATTTCATACCTTTCTTGAAACGTGATGACAGCGGCTCTGCTATCTTTGCGAAATTCTTTAAGAATCGCCTATAATATCCAGCAAACCCTAAAAATTGCTTAATCGTTTTAGCGTTTGTAGGTTTAGGGTATTCACGGGCTGCTTCTAACTTCTTTAAGTCTGTCTTTATTTCCCCTCGTCCTACGATATGCACCAATACGTGAGCCTCATGTTTTAAAAATTCGCATTTTTTCGGTTCTATTATTAGGTTTGCATCCGCAAGTCTCTTTATTAACCTCCTAAATCGTACCCCGTGCTCTTCTAGTGTATATGCAAACACCGTTATATCATCAAGGTACACTTCCAGTTCTGTCCCTTGAAGGCTAGCTAAGGCTAAGGCCATCGCCCTACTAAATGTTATTGGTGCTTTCTTTAGCCCCATAGCCATGCGCTTATACTGGTAGCTCCCAGTAGGTCCAGAAAATGCCGTTCAGGGTGTAGTTTCAGGGTCCATTTTTATTTGATAAAAGCCCTGTCGCAAATCCGCTACTGTAATATAATTTGCGGAAGCTAGCCGCTCCAATATATCCGTCGTGAATGGCAGCGAATGACAACTTCCTACCGTTATCTCGTTTAGCTGTCCAAAGTCTGTAACGAGTCTTCACCTTTCATTTTCCTGCGCATCGGGTTTCTTTGGAACTATCCACATCGAGGATGAGTGTGAGCTACTGGAGGGTTCAATAATATCGCTCTGAAGAAGTTTATTAATCTCTTTCTGCATTTCCTCTTTTAACGCTTTCGGATATCTGTACTTTTTCGCGCGAACCAGCCTATTCGAGATCGTGACTATTTTGTGAGTCGGCAAATTTGTGGCCGCGAGTTGTTCTTTGTCGAGGCCGTAAACATATGGATTTTCTATAATTATATCGCAAACGTTCTGAATTTCTTTCTCGTTACAACCTTCCGTATCTACTAATTTCATGATCATCTCGACCCTTTCTTCTTTTTCACGCTCCCTTCTTGCTTCTCCGTTAATACTGCATTTCGCTGACTCTTTTTCTCCTTTAATTAATCGTCTCAAATTTACTTTGTTTTTAACGTTTTTCTCATTTATTTCGTCGTTCTCGTCGACATTTATAAATTCGCTCGCTTTCGTAGTTTCACATTAAATCAATTCGACCTCCGGAACTGCTATTTCAACACTAAGCCTATTTGTGTTTACTACTTTCGCGTAAATTCAATATTCCTTTTCCTATGTTCTGTAAGCGTACCCAACCGACTTTCACATCATTATTCTTCGAGCGCGCGGGAATGACTTTTTTCATTCTTCCCGGGATTTTGAACCGTTCCTTACGTATAAAAAGGATAACTGTTTCTCCAAAATCTACGCATTTCCACGTGGCATCAACTCGCCCGCCATATTTATCTATGAAATCCCATTCGAACAGCCCGTCTGTATCAATCGGGAAACTATCGGGTACTACATCAATTTCGCAAGTGAAACCTTGCAAGAATTTGCTAATTGCACTTTCCCTAACGTGCGGAATTTCCCCGGTACGACTCCCGTTATCTCTAAAACGTAGCTGTTATCTATACGCACATTTGCACTTATTTTGTTAGATTAGAATTATGGAGACATCTGCTCCAGTGTTTATATAAAATCCCGCGGTACCTTCTCTTATATCGTCGCTCTCGAAAATCACAATGGGTGGCTTACGTCCTACTTTCGCAAATCATATGCTCACCACTTTCTGCGATTCAGGCCTTGCGAGTTTAAAGAATCGCTGGCGTTTTTGGGCTTTCGGTAATCTGCATTTTTTTGTTCATTATTGCTCCTACGCAAGACGTCTCGCCTGTCGTAGTTATTCCTAGCGTCGTTATAACCTCCCCCTCGATCTGCGGAATTATTAAACCGCTGATTATTATTGTTATAATTACTTCCATTGCCATTTTGCTAATTTCTGCTATTGTTATTATTATTGCCGTAATTACTCTGGTTGTTATAACCGTACAATCCCCGATTATTATTGCCAAAGTTGCCGCGATTGCCATAATTATTGTGCACTCTATTATTAAAAGTGTTTCTATTATAGTTGTTGTTATATCCGCGACTGTTGCCATCATTGCTAAAATTGCCCCTACCATTATTATTCCGATTCCCATTAATATTATTTGCGTGTATTCTCCCCGATCTAATATCACTTTCAAGTGTCCTACATTCCGAACTTATATGACCCGGTCTGTCGCAATATTTACATCCCTTAATGGCTTCTTGGTTTTTGGATTGCTTTTTGGGGCAGTCTTTCCCGTCGTGATTGTTCGCGTTACACGTTTCGCATAATTTTTCCGCAGCGGCTATCGTTAGGTTCGCAGATTGCTGAGGCCACGGACTAGCATAGGGACTCGATCTCCGCACCGTCTGCTTGCATTCGTAGTCAATCGCAATTCAGATGTCCTCGTGTAAAGTTGTAGGGCGCTCGCTTCGCACCTGAGCCTCCAAATGATTTAATAATCCAAGTAAAAATTTCTGTCACGCGTCGCGTTCCATGCTGCGCTTCCTCCATTCTCTCTCGCCTCTTTTTAGCCCAGGCGCCGTCTCATATATCGTCGACAGTCTATTTAGTAACTTCTGTATCCGTATGCCGTGATTCCCGCTGATTCATTCTGCTGCTGATTTATCACCTTTAACCGTGCCAATATGTGATTCACGATTCCCATATAACTATACTGCATAACTAAATCTGATAGCAGGCTTTCTACTGAACTATATTGCATCAATCTCGCTGCTCGACCCTTCGATTTATTTCGTATCGCGAACAAAATGTATTTTTCATTCTCCGACCCGAAGTCTTCGAAAATTTGCCTAATTACTGAACAAAATAGCATAAGATTTTCCGGATTTCCGTTGAACGTTGGGATTTGATTTAACGCGTGATGCAGCGGGTATGGGCTTGGGCATTTAGATCTATGTGGCAACTCTGTGTTATGTTTCATCTGCCCTCGATCTCGTGTAAGCCTCTCCGGGTTGCTCTGTCCTGCGCCACATGATGGCCTTCCCGTAATGTGTTCCTTGTTGCATTCCTCTTTATCCCATTTTGACAGCACGCACTAGGGGCTATATTATTATATGGATCAGCTAACGTATCCTGCCAGGGAACTGCCGTCATATACAATGCTTACGCCTATTCTAACAAACCTATGAAGGGAGTTCTCGACGTTTCCGGTGAGCACGCAATATTTCTACCGTTTTCCTGACGTTGCCTACTCGGGTCCGTCCTCCGCGTTTCTAACTTCCGCTCCCAACTACATACTTTCGGTTCCTATTTCGTTATAACCCTCCTAGATAACGTTTCCTCCGCCGATGACTGCGCCCACGGACCCGCAATGACGCTCTGACTGTTCCTCACTAGCTGTGGATCGACTCAACTCTTTGTGCTATGTTCTATTTTCTCCGTTACTGCCCCGGCTAAAATATCGCTTCTGTTTGCCTCATTATCTAATTCCTCCCAGTTTTTCTGTCGAGAATCACTATCCGCTTTTGCGTTATTAAAATCAGCTTCGATTTGTTTCAAATTAAACCCCTGAGCGGCTGCGGCCTCGTATTTCTTGACTAGCGGTTCAACGTTTTGAACAAATCTATTTTGCGATTTTAGCGGCACAAATGGGTTAAAAGCAACGTTTGAATCCAACCCATATGCTTTGCCCATTCCCGTAATGTGATTTATTCCCAGGGTCTCATTAAGTTCTAACAATGTGCCATTCTGCATCTTCGGCCAGCAAGGCCAAGCTGCGTCGGCACGGGTATTGACCCGCGGAATGCGCTCGCTAGCGTAAGCGGCACGTATGTGTGCTCGCGTACGTGACACTTGTTATGACACATTTTTGTTACAACACACTTATCCCAGATATCGAAATGACTTTAAGGGGAGTCAGCATAAAAAAACTTTCTTGTTCTATTGGCCGTGGCATTATTGATAATAATTTATTGTTAATATATATTTTCAAATGTTCATGACCTGACCCAGAAAGACAATATTCTTATCTATTGTTTAAATTAAGATTGAAGTCATTTTGTTAAAAATTAAATTCAAAAACGAGAAATAAGACATAAAGAATTTCTCCCTAGATGTATCTAGGAATAAATTTTTAAATCCGTATTTCTCGTTTTTTGACTTTAATATTTAACAAAATGACTCCAACTTTAATTAAAAAGACTTTATAAAATAATATGACACTTAAAAAAAAATAGCATATAATCATTAATATACTTATTATATAGCATTCCAACAAAATCTTAAATTTTAGTATGCTACGCGTAGCCTAAAATTTATTTTGATAATTTTTAATGATTTTGCTACACAACAAGTAGCGTATCTTTCTTAATTAATATCTTTATTATTATATGGTACTACTCTCTAATAATTTGTCAAACGTTATATCAATTAAGTACTAAAGAAATTTTTTATCTGTTGATTAATAAAAAAAGTTACCTTAATATAGGTATGATTAGAGTTTATCACTTTAATTTTATGATTATAGTTATCCGGTTGAAAATTGCCTTCTTGAATATGTATCCAGAGCTTCTAGTGTATCCTGAACATTTTAATAATCTGAAACAGATAATTCTTAACATAGCACAAAGATTCGTACTTATTTGAAAAATTGCTTTCACTTTAGATATTTAAAAATTATACTTATCTGAGATATGCTGATGTTCCTGTACTTAGTGGAAAATGGCACTTCTTGCAATAAAATTCCAATAACCAATACTTTGTCAAAAACCCTTAAAATTTACAATTTAGAGTCACATTGTCTTATTATCAATTTAAACTTAGACAGCTGATTGCGTTTAAAGGTGCATTCATAGTTTTCAGTATCCTTTGTATCGCATGTATATCTATAACCATACTGTAAGGTTTTTCTACAATAGAAGGGGTTAAGCACACGGAGCACGACGCAAAAAACAGCGTCTAAAATGGCTCTGAAAGTATGGCCCTATGCTTTTAAAATAAAACAAGGCACAGGCACAAGACGTAAGATACAAGTACAAGAATAGCATTGATTACTACATCTGTATATATGAGGAACTCTTGTGCTTGTGTTTAATGTCTCGTGCCTGTGCCATGGATAATCTGTCAAGTCAAAAACTGGATCTAATAAGAATTTAAAATTTTTAAGAATATAGTGATATTCTACACTACTTTTGCAATAAATTTCATTTTTATCATTTTTTCATCAAGCTCATTATACATAACAAAAAAATTTCAAAGGTAAAGAGGGATAATTCATAAATAAGCAAAAATTAAGAAATTAAGCAAAAATATCGCAAGATATTAACAGAATTACGTCAAATCAAGGAAAATAACGTAAAAATATCGAATAATGACGATAAAAAGTGAAAAAATAACGTAAATCCCATAAAAATAACGGCTAGTTTTAAAGATATTACCGCGGAAGCGGTGGATCGTGGGTTTTTGTAATTTTTTTGGTAATCTTTAAGAATCCAAATCCCTCGAGAGAAAAAAATCAATTGTAATAGTCATAAGAAATAAATAAACGTTCTTTTCTTTCTTATTCATTGACACGTTTTGTTGTGCACTCAAAATAAAACAAGGCACAGGCACGAGACATTAAACACAAGCACAAGAGTTCCTCATATCTACAGATATAGGAATCAATGCTATTCTTGTGCTTGTGTCTTATGTCTTGTGCCTGTGTCTTGTTTTATTTTAAGTGCATAGAACCATACTCTCAGAGCCATTCTAGACGCTGTTTTTTGCGCTGTGCTCCGTGTGCTTAACCCCTTCTATTGTAGAAAAATCTTTCAGTATGGTTATAGATATACATGCGATACAAAGGATACTGAAAACTATGAATGCACCTTTAATAGCTTATTTATTAGTGCCTTGTAATAGCTTATTTATTAGTGCCTTGTTTTCTTATTTTGACTTAACGACAAATTGATATAGTTCTTAATTCATGAATAACTATTTAAAAATGAGTAGTTTGTAGTAAAATAAAGTATTAAAAATTATTAAAATAAATTTGAGGCATAGTATTTAAGATTTAAGATTTAAAATTTAAGATTTTGTTGGAATGCTATATAATAAGTACATTAATAATTATATGCTATTTTTTTTAAGTCTCATATTATTTTATAAAGTCTTTGCTCCATCTTCTGAAATAGATTACTATCAAGGTTTGGATACGTAGAAAGTTTTAAGATGTTCAAAATCAAATTTTAACTTGCCGAATATTGACATATCGTACAAAATGGAAACCTGTCAAGTCAAAAACTGGATCTATTAAGAATTTAAAATTTTTAAGAATATAGTGATATTCTACACTACTTTTGCAATAACTTTCATTTTTATCATTTTTTCCTCAGGCTCATCATATATAACAAAAAAATTTCGAAGATAAAGAGGGATAATTCATAAATAAGCAAAAATTAATAAATTAAGCAAAAATATCACAAGATACTAACAGAATTACGTCAAATCAAGGAAAATAACGTAAAAATATCAAATAATAACGATAAAAAGTGAAAAAATAACGTAAATCCCATAAAAATAACGGCTAGTTTTAGAGATATTACCGCGGAAGCGGTGGATTGTGGGTTTTTGAAATTTTGTTGGTGATCTTCAAGAATCTAAATCCTTCGAGAGAAAAAAATCAATTGTTATACTCATAAGAAATAAATAAACGTTCTTTTCTTTTTTTATTTATTGACAAGTTTTGTTGTTATAAAACATTTTTCTAACTACACATTTATCCCAGATATCGAAATGACTTTAAGGGTTTTGAGGGTCGCTGATTACGAATTTGGCGTCATATTTGTAACGATGCTGTTTCAAATATGAGCGGGGCGGTCCCTTTCCATTAAGCAGGAATTTGGAGAAAGAGGTTCGCGTGAAGGAAGGGAGAGGGCGCTTTTGGGCGATCGAGGGGAAAAGCGCCACTGGCGCAGGGGAGAAGGCATTGGGGCTTTGGAGGCGAGAGAGCGAGGACGTGCAGAGGAGCGAATTCCAAGACGACTACGCGAGAAGGGTTTCTTCATATAGCCGTGGGAAAGCGAGAAAGAGGAAGCTGCAAGCCGGCAAGCCAAAAGCTAAGGACAGCGAGACGTGGAGGTGGTCAGCCAGGCCTTAGCCGAGCGGGAGACGGCAAGCAGCGTCGAGAGGTCGAGCAAGCGGTTGGGAGAAGCGTCGAAAGGGTGAAAAGAAGGTGCGTGTGTAAGAGCGATCGGTAGGCGCGATTCGGATGTCGAGGTGTAGAGTCGCTGGGAATTAGAATTTAGCCACGGGAGAGAAAGGGAAGCGCGAGACGAGTGTGTGTCAGTTTGAGTAGCTGAAAGAGCGGCCGTAACCCAAACGGCCGTTGGTCCGAAGCGGAAATCCCTTGTTGAAGAGAAAACCGATTGGGCGAGTTAGTGTGTGGAATCGAGACGAGTATTTAAGTGTGCGCGCCAGGAGAGATTCTTATAGGCATTTTGATTAAGGGGGAATATACCTATCAGTACCTGAGAATTAAAAAAATGTTTTTTTTATTAATATTCAAATTACATTTGAAATATTTTAATTACGTTTCAAAGGTAGAAGTAAATACCTTCATTTTGAGCTAATATAAGCTAATTTTCCTTTACGTACACCACTAAAATCCTTCGATGACCCTTCGGAGCCTAAATTCCTTGACCGTATGGTTTCGAAAGATCAGATGGATGGAATTAATTTTTCTAAAGTGATTTGGGTTTAGTATCCACATAATTCTCGCGTGAATACACGATTTTTAAAATATCAAAAAATTTAAAATTTTTAATAATAAACATCAATTTTATTAAATAAATTTTTACCTTAATTTTTTGTAATGTGTAGTGTATAAATTTACTTTGTAATTTTTCGTACATTTGCTCTGGTTAATAAATAAATGAATAAATAAAATTTTATAATTTTACCTTATTCTTGAGTTTTCTACAACTTTTTTGTAATTTATTCTAAAACCCTGTATTCACGCAAGAATTACGGGGATTTTGAACTCAAATCACTTTAGAAAAATTAATTTCATTCATCTGGTCTTTTGAAACCTTACGGTCAAGGAATTCAGGCTTCGAAGG
>UELX01005107.1:0-14965 GCA_900480035.1 Eupelmus urozonus | reverse complement strand
ACTAGTATGTTTTACACAGTAAATGTGTTTAAAATAATTTTACACAAATTTTGTGTAGTTCAGTTTACTATGTAATATTTGATTACACATAATTAACACAAAACGAGTGTAAATTTTGTGTTTTAATTACACAGAAAATTTGTATATATTTACACAAAATTTGTGTATTAAGCATCAATTTACACAAAACACACAATTTTCTACTGTGCAGTTTGTATCAAATTTCAGGATATCAGAGAAGATGGAAAAGGAAAATCAATAGATAGTATCTCAACACATCAGGAATCTAATTGAACCTGACGAAAATTTAATTAGTAATGAGTGAAGTTATTTTAATTAGTAATAATTAAGTTATTTGTAGTTCGCTATAGAAGTTATTAACTTCTTTTATAAATTGTTCCACTTTGATAGGAATATTGAAATTTCCATAATTCTATGCAAAACCGTTTAAAATTATCAAAACAATAACTTTGATAAAAGTTTAACATCCGTTAAAAGTTATAATCTATCATTAATTTATTTGAAAAATAATTTTAGTTGATTTAAAATAAATTACTCATTCAAATACTGACTCAATTTAACAAATAAAAAATGTTACAAAAAATTTATTGAAAAACCCCTAATACAGAACAATCAAATGATAACTATCAATTTAAAAACTTTCAAGTACTTTAAACAAAAAGTACCACACATCGTAAACAATCAATTTATCATGAATTTATTCGATTTTAAAAGTTTAAAAAGCCGAAACTAATTAACCGCACAACTCCGACAAGTAATTTCCGTCGGCCCCATCGATAATATAATCCTCTTTTAAATTATACAAGAACAGTCTTGCATATTTAAAAGCAGCCCGACGCAACAGGTACAGCTCCCGCCCGTACACTGGCAAGCTCGGCGATGAAAAAGAATGGAAGGTCGAAAAGAACACGGCGCAATAACTCGGAGGATAAAAAAAAAAAAATACTCACGCCAGCCCCGTAAGCGTCCGTCCCTCACCCTCCCTTGCGGCGACTTTAAAAAATCGCGCCCCCGACTTTGTCCTAGCGGGTAATTTACCGACCGGCGCTCTCGGGACACACTCGCGCCAGCTGCACAGAAACTTGGGGAAACTTTAAAGAAGTATCGATTTTTCGCGCCGGCCGGCTTTATATCGCGGACGCTCCGACGCTGCCGCAGCTCGGTGAATTATCAATGCTTGGATAGTAAAGGACCAAGTCGGCCGTGAAATATTGATGTAGCGAAAGTTACACTTTGCGCGCTGCGAGATTGCGCGCGTTAAGCGTGACCGGCTTGTTTACTAGAGGAGCGGATTTTGTGTGTTGGGGAGGGAAAAAAGGGAGTGCAGCTGAAGTGTGCCGAGTTGTTGATGGTTCGCTCCTTTTTTTCGTAATCGTGTTATTTGTAGTATGATGGAGTATGGGTGGTTCTTGGAAGGAGAAGAGCTACTGATTGCGTTTGAATAATTAGCGCCAAACTTCAAAGTGGCTAACTTTAAAGGGATGCTCAGAATGGATCGAATATTTAAAGCTTGAAAATTTAGTTTCTTGGATGTAGGCGTAAAAAAGGGCTGGGGGGGATGAAATTTCAAAGTTATTAATTTGTAAAATTTGATTATGAAATCTGTCTTGCATTAATTAACTGAAAGTTTGATAAATTATTTATAAAGAGGTTTCAAAATTATTTAAAGTTATTATAACGTCAAATAGATTATTCAAAACTTAGCAAAGCTTTCATTATTACCTAAACTTTGAAATAGTACTTTCTCAAGAATTTCACCATTTTCAGTCACATTTAATTCACTTCCTGCCTCATTTTTCTTCGACCCCATAGTAACAAACAAAAACCGGCAATAAAAATATTTTTACTGATATATGGATATAAAAACGACACGAAATTTGTCAATTAACTTGCAGAACAGTCAGAATTGAAATTTATTTGGGTAATAAGAAAATACCGAAGAAACTCGGCCCTAAAGAAAATCTATCGTTGCTTGAGTAATTCGAGACAAACGCGAAAAGTGAAAGATTAATGTCGCAGGATGGACACACGGCAACGATCGCACTGTGAAAGTGAAGAAAATCCCCAAAGGATTCCCGAGAAAAGTAGAAGTAGAGAGTGAGAGAGAGAGAGAGAGAGAGAGAGAAGAGGGGAGGGGGCATTATGAAGATACGAGGTGAACGGCAAAACTCGGAAAATCCACTTTGTAGCAGGAGCCAAAGAGCGGCAAAGCTTTGACGAAGAAATACAAATCTTACGGTAAACTAGATTTACCGAGATTCGCCGTAAACTTATGCTCATTGAGCGAAAAAATGACTTTTACCGTTAGTAGGATATAATAGAAGTCGTTTATATCTGCATGCTGTAAAACTAATGCAAGGTCTAGCCAAATTATCATTTTTTAAGGTCCTTTGATAGTCATTACATAATTTTCAGCTAAATGTGTTTGTTTTGATAAACCTGTAAACTAATTATTAAAAGCTTTATTCTCCAAAATAATTATTTAATAAGGAATTATATATGCATAACTGAATAATACGTAAATGATTTCAATTAAAATTTGTAACTAGATATTAATTAAAATTTACTAATTAGCTTTTAATATTAAATATTTTAATCCATTTGACTTCATAAACGTAATTAAATGCAGCTTCTTGGCCACTGTAGGTTAAGCTCTCACTTTTAAATATATCCTTTTGAATTATTTCTATAAGCATTAAAATTAATTACTTTAAAATTACCTTCGTTCTCGATATAAACACTACCCATTAATAACGCAAAATTTTGCAATTTCCGTCGCAGCAAATTCAGTACTTCACTCACACAATGACCTCACAGAACAATGCCTTAAACAAACGAATCTCCAATCCAAAAAAAAGCCATTAATAACCCAATTCATGTTTTATACAACGTACACGTATTTTTTAAAACCTTTACATGAATTAACTCCGTCAGATAACTCGAAAAGGGTTAAGCGATTCACTCGAACACAAAAAACATATTAATGACCGCCGCAAAGTCCAGTGCATACAACCAGAACCACCAGCAGATAAAAAAAATCTCGCTACACCATTGCAGTTCCTCCTGTTTTTCATTAAAATCCAGCCGCTACAGGCTTTCGAACCCCCAGCCAGCTCGGTCATTACTCATTTCTTTAATTTTGCATTTCAGCGCAATTAATGCCGACAGCGAGCAGCGAGGTGGGAGTGGTCCCGCTTGTCAGGGCGCAAGATTAAGGACCCACGGGGACCGATAGCGTCCCGTAAAATTAATTATTTTTCCCTTCCGGATGACCGGGCGCTATACGCGCACGAATACATACATAAGCTGTATATAAAAGGCGCGAGGCTGTATAGGCGAGCCGTGAATAGTTATCGATCCCGCACCTTAGCCGAGACGTATAAATACATCGCTTTACGGTAATAATAGAAGGTTGAGGTCGCGCTGCTAGCCCATTTCCTCTCGCTCTCTATCTCCGGCTCTCCGCGTCCCCTTATTAATAGCGAGCCATTGTGTTTGTTTTATTCCGCGCGCGCTCGCGGAAGGAAGGAATCGCTGTTGGCACGGCTCTTTTATGCGCCAAAGCGCGCGCGCACTCGGAAGTGATAAAGGACGCGCCGTTTTAGCGCAACGAGAGAGAGAGAGGGAGATGTTTTTTTCCAGCTTTGTCGCGTAAGCGTTGATTTATGTGGCTAGGAGGAGGGAGGCTTGATCGTTATGGGTAAAAGGATACGAGGCTGGCGAGCGCGCTATGCGCGAATGCTTGCAGTGGTTTAAGTGCCGATTCGGTCGGACTATAGGAGAGTGAGCGCTGTTTCTTGGCAATAATTTTAATGGCCTGTTTTTAAGGAAGGAGGCGAGATTTGAGAGATTATTTATATGGAGATTTTATGTGCTTGTGAATTTAAATAAATTAGTTAATGTTTTTATTTGATAAATAAGAATATTAAAAGTAAAGTCAGATTTTAAATTCTGAGGAGAAACTATCATCATATTTGCATACTTACGAAATTTACGTATTCTGTGGATCAACTTCGCCGGTTAGTTACAGTAAAAATATTCTCTTAATCGTAAGAAAATATGTAATTTTTGCTAGTTAGCTCAAACTTTGGTTAAATCAACAACATGCTATGAATGTATGTATATGCAGGTTCCAATTTGAGCAACTCAAACAATTTCTATTTACCAATTTCCAAGTGAAAAATTTAACTCGTGTATAATTTGGCATTAATAAAAAGTAGAACTGTATAATATTATATTGTATATTATAATATTATACAGTGTATAACATTATATTATATTATCTCAAAAAATAAATTTTTTTGACACCAATTTGTAGGTGAACAAATTCAAATTCAGTACAATATACATATTTACCCTGGTAGAATTTTAACCATTTAAAATAGCTGGAGGTCAAGAAATAGCTACTTTTTATCTATTTCCTACCCTGCAAGGTATTAAATAGTCATAAAATGGAATTCATTTTCACCAGGGTAGATGCAAAAACATTTTGATGAATTCGAGAGAATATATTCTGCGCTTTATTGTAGCAATTATTTTCAATAAAAAATATTTCTGGCATATGCATATTTGATGTTTTACTAATTACGAAAGGTCACTGTTTCCATGTCATGAATTGAGCTGGGCTTGAAGTGTATCATTAGTCAATGAACAGCCCACTATAGCTTGTTTTATCAGCATATATTATATGTTTAACTTTATGCATCTAAGCACGCTCATTAAATCTTATGATAATATAAAATATATTCGCCTCAAAATTGATATTAGAGGAACATTATATAAAACCAATATAATTTTATGAATAAAATTTAGACTTTAGTTAAAAAAATTTTCTAATAAAACTGACTAACTGAATCAATATATAGATAGTCCAGATGGCACAAAAAAACCAAGTCCGTTTTTACTTATTCTAGCAAAAGTGAATTATAATATATACTGTAATAATTTATTATAAAGGTTAAATGTTTCAAATAAATAATACTTTTATGTTGCAGAATTCAAAGTGTAGTATTGCAATATAAAATTTTTAATAATATCGACTTTTGTTTGTTAAAAAAACTGATTTTTCAAAATGGACTTGATCTCCTTATGTGCTGAGCCCTCCATACGGAGGTTCAGAGCACAAGGCGACTAAGTTCCTTTTCACAAACTGTAAAAAAACACGGTAATGCAGGTAACTAAGATTTAACTCTAAAGATCAATGTATACATTTATATTAACATTCTTTTATTTTTACCATATAGAATGCAAGGATAATTAAATTTGATAATGTTGAAAATTTTTAAATATAGGACTTTTTTGTTAAAAAAAAAAATCATTTTTCAAAATCGATTTATCTCACTTTTATATGAAGCCTTTCATATGTTGCCGATACATAAAATATTTTTGGATAAACTAATAAATATAAAAAATTTTGTTCCACAACTAGATTTATTATAATTATTTTCATACTTGTCAATTTAAGATAAAAAATTTAGGACGTAATCCAAAATCAAAATTTGAATCTAGTACATATTTATTTTTAAAATTTTTCAGCTCTGGTGACACATTCTTTTGATTTATAACAAAAATGTATTTATTTTCAAACAAGATAATATTCCAGATAAATATGCAAATAAAAACTTTAATTTTGAAAATAAACTCTCTTCATAAGTATTATTAAATATAATATCCTAATAAATTTTCTTAGATGAAAACTTTAGAATATAAATTTAATAAAATTAATAGCAAAATACTGACAGTATCCTTGATCTGAAACTTGATGTTACAGAATATTCAAAAATCATAAGTACCTTAAAATTTCGATTTTTACCAATACTTGCCTCTTTCATTGGTTACAAAAAAATAACAAAACCAATTGATCTTTTGTAAAAAGACTAAATATTTGCAATACATAAATGTAAAAAATTTTTAATTCTCACAATAAAACTCTCGAAACAAATAAAATCCAAACAAATAGTGCAACAATGAAACTCGCAGACAATTGCATCCTTCTTTAAAATTAATTAATTAATTACAACTTTGTCTGGAAAAGCCGTGTACAAAGTCGCCCTATCTATCGCGCCCCTGTCTTGTAGTTCCAATAAAGTAACGAAGTTTCACGAGCGCCGTGAAAAGAAACTATATACCTAAGGGCTACGGCCTGCCGAGTCTTTCACTGAGGCTACTACGGCACGGCACGTACTTCATCGGCACTAATGAAAAGCTTTCCCACATCATGCGTCGCGCACGGGAAAAGACTAGCCGGCTGTTGTTACTTTCTCTTTCGTGCCTATATACGCACACGCATGCGCGCGCAAAAATACACGTACGTATACGTATACACCCACACGCACACACACATCGTTTATCAGTTTCAGAAAAGAAGCGCGAGAAACTCACCTTGTTTTGGACGGATAAGGAAAAAACGGAACAAAAAGGGAATTCGGTCAGTCGGGCGATGCAGGGCGCACTTAAATAGCTCATGTAGCCGATAGAAATTTAGTTTTATACAGACAATTTTTGAGCTTGCACAAAAGATTTCCGCTAGGCGACAAACTTTTTTAATAAAACTCGAAAGAGAGGGTTTTGTATTTATAATAATGAAAAGTGGAACATACTATGATTCTGAATTAGTTCTAGTTTTCATAAAACTAGCTACTTTCATACAATGTATACATAAAAAAAATATAAAATTAATAAAGTTTTGAATGTAAAAATAAGTATTATCAACTATATTATTGCTTTTTTAAAAAGCTTTTTGTAATGCATCGAAACATTGAATTAAAATATTTTATGTGAATAAATTAATCTAATTAAAGTTATGTCTTCTTATTATTAGTTAGAGAAATGAATACCTTAATAATATCGAAATCTGTATGACTATTATAAATATATAAATAAATAAAATTTAATTATTAAATTAAAATAATAAGTTTACTAGATATTTTTGAGACTATTCCTGTTCTTATTTCCTTTGAACAAAGAGATTAGTTTAAAGAATAAGCTCGGCTTACTGAAAAGATACATTTATATTGAAACTTAAATTATTGATTTAAACTTCGAAAATGTTATTCAAGTTCTGAATCTATTTATTTGCAGAATAAGATTCATAGAAATTTTGCTTTTTCATTTTTAATTTACATAAAAACAATAACTAATTTATTTTTGTATAAAATAATTCGCCATAAAATTTTATAGCAAAGATAATATTTAAAGTTTTATCGATTGTTGTCTTAATTTAAATTAAATAGAAGTACAACTTTTTAACTTTTGTAATCTACAACGTTACTTTAAACGTGAAAATTGTTCGTAATTATAAAAATTGAATATCATATTTCTACTTAGCTAGTTAACACCATGTTACAATAAATAAGAGTTAGAACTCTTATTTTTAATACAAAAAACATACTGTAAAATTTTGGTAATAATAAAGGGTAAATAATTATTATTTTTGGTCGGATACCATCAATAAAATTACTAAAATAATGCTATTTCATTCTTTATTTTTCATTTTTCTTCTATTATTCTAGAAATGACTAAATTAGTACTCGGAAAATTTAAATTTAAACCGTTTTAAATTAAAAAAAAAATAACTTAATTAACATTGTAGAATCATATTAACCTCTACCATAAATCTAACTATATTCTTTTTAAATCTGATAATGTTGGAAATTATTAATTCTAACAATTTATCTATAAACTCGAAAATCTAAATGTATTTTTAAAATTTTACGATCGATAAATACTAGCAATATTCAGTCTAATAATCCTGCAGGATTATATATAGCAAAACGACGTTCAAGAATAAGCCGATACTCGATTAAGACAGGCTCTCTTGCAGGAGATTCTTGCGTCATCGATGTCGAATGCCACGTGAGATAGCATAAGCTAAAAGGACTGAGATTGTAGCTCTTGAGAGCTTATTCGTAATAATTTATAAATTTTAGTAAAAGAAAGGAAGTTTAAACCTGAAATTTTATTAACAATAATTACAATCAAAAGTATGATAAACATAATACAACAAATCATTAATTTCTTAAGTATTTTATAATGGATTCGATGAAAACTTAAATATAAAATAATATATAATTAAATTTTTATAGTTAAATAAGGGAAACTTCTGTATTCTACAATGTTATATATTGAGATTTTTTAAATTGAAAATAAACAAAATAATTTTACTACATATTAACCCATAAATAATTTAAATTTACAGTATATGTAATTTTTTTCTTATAACTTATTATTTTTTTATTTAAATTTAAAATTATTATATTTTGTTCTGTGTACTGTATGCGTATATGTATATTGTGTGTCCCTAAATGAACACTGTATAGTGAATTCCAATGTGAGTTACACAAAGAACGATGAGCCAGTCTGTCGAGGGCACGCGACAAGTGTACATGGATGTAAATAAACAGATATGTAGAATATATACCAGGCAATCCTCATTCCTCGACCTCTCACTCATTATACATAGACGCACTTAATAGTACAGTGGCGTATTAAATTTTGTATTAAATTACTAACTTTTCAAGTACACTTAATAGAATTCCACTTACGTATACGTTGTAAGAACTTGTAAAACTTTCTATTTATTAAAACAAAAATTACAAATTAATTATATCTAATTTGTTTAGGTACGAGAGATAAGTATTAAAGAATATATTGAAAAATTAATTTTTATTAAGTAAATTACTTAAAGTAGTCATATATAATCCTTACTTTTCAATTTATTCTAAAATAATGTAAAAATTTGTGCTTTCGAAATAATTGATGTTAAATAGGTTTCTTTCATCTTACAATCGTAGCACCCTCGCTTCTTCCACTATTATTTGTTATCATTTCTAAAACAAGCGCGATCATCATACTCGTAAATGAGTTGGCAAAAAATAAGTTTATATTCTCCAGGATCAGACATCGAGGGTTTCCATAAGAAAGTTAAGGACGACTAAAGTTCTTGATGGCAGCAACACGCAATAATCTTTTCTGCGCAGTATATATATCCTCCTTTGCTCGTTGCTCAATTCTTCACTGTTTCGCGCCTCTGTCTCTCAGTTGGGGCAAATGCTTCTCATTTCTCAGTGTTCGATGCCCCTCGACAGCCGCGTTGACAGAAATAAGAGGGCGCGTGACATTAAGTCGTGCATAAAAAACGAACGTTAGGGAACCGTCCTTAAACCTTGACCGCTTTTACTTTTTATGCGTCTCAAGTATTAAGTGAATTAACAAAGTAAGTAAATAAATAAATACATAAATTTGTTTACTGGATAGTATGGGTTTATTCTTAAAAACCATCTGAAGAAATCATGTAGTTCAATATTTTCTAGAACTTTCCAGAACTTTTCTAATCATGAAATATTACGAACTACTTCTTTACTTTCCATATACTCTAAAAGTTGTATTTTTCAGACTATATATTTTCGAAAATCAAAAAGACTTAATGGTATAATCCCTACGACAGCTAAAAAGCATAATAGAACAATAGTATAAAAAGAGTCTAGGAGCAAAAAAACTATTTAGAAATTCTATTAAAAACTTTAAATTGCCTACAGATTTTCAGCTCTCAGTACCCTCTACAGAAAACAATTAAAAGTAGTTTGAAAATTAACGAAAAACCAGGCTTACGACTTTTTATTTACAGTTCTGCAAACTAAATTTTCCCGCGCTGACTTTAAAACAAGCAAAACTTAAATGGCTTAATTTGTAAACTTATACAAGCCTCGTTTTCCATAAATTCAAACCCTCTTGCTCGCATCTAGCAAATTTCCTCATTAATCTCATTACCTCTGCGACTACAGCGCAAAGCTCGATGAATACCTAATCTAGACAAGAAACAATGAGGTCGAGGCGAGGTGCCGGAACTCTAAATTGACGAGAAAAAGCCGCTGTTGTATCTAAAAAAAGTTACCTCCACTGCCCGACGAAGAAGAAAAAACCTTCAGTGCAAGTGATGCAGCGGCCGGAAGTGACCCCTCCACTCCTTTGCGTTACGGGGGCGTTGGAGAAGCAAAAAAAAAAAGCGAGAAAGAGCGAGAACGAGAGAGAAAGTTCCTTTTCGAGGTGCTGCGAGGCAGACGAGACTTCGTTTAGAAGTAAAGAGGGCTGCCGGATGAAAGTTTTTTTCTCGGGGGCCAGATTAGGGCTTGCCTGGTATCGATCGGCCTGTGTATCGTTCGCACGTCGGGAGCTCGCTCCCTCCGTCCGTGATTCCCGATAGACCATCTAGTGCCGAGACGCAAGGTCTGTTTAATCCTTTCATTAAGTCTTTAAGGATGATGCGTGCTATCGTCTTTTTTTTTTACCTTTCCAGTCGTGGGTCTTTTTCTTTTAAATTTAAGATGTGTAGATTTGTTGTTGTGGAGAATGTTTGCTATGGAGTTCTTTAAAAAAGGTCCTGCAAATGTGTAATTATTGTGGTTTACTGATAAATAGATTGCGGATGTTTGTGGAGAATAACAAAATAGATGTTTGTAGAAAAATGTGAAAATGAACTAAATATGCAAAATTGGTTTTTAAAAGTTTTTGATAGATATTTTTTTTCTTATTCTTTAGCATTTTTACAATATTTTGTAATATTTGTGTTTATTTTAAATTATTACAAATCTTTTTTTTCATCTTTACTGTTATTTTACCATATTTTTCATAGATGCTTGAACTTCTTCTTCTATGGTACATTCCGTATGCAGATTGAACGAATACCTCTATAGGCCATGGACCATAAACCATGGTACATTCCGTATGCAGATTGAACTAGTCCCTCTATTGGTCATGCGCAACACTATCGTAAGATAAAGCTATTTTCCTATCTCGCTTTGCTTCAACTAATTTCAATTTTTTAAATAACTCTGGTGAACAACTGATTTCTTTGAATCTTCTTTAAAAACATACTATGAAGCAGTTGGTTTATCTTTTTGATATGAATCTCTTTCCAATTACAATAAACCCTCATGTAAGTCGGCATGAAGAGATAGCCACAATATAAGTAAATGGAGACGCGCAACGCACTAAAAAACGTACAGGAGGCATATCTACCAAATTATACACGTACAAAGTAAGCACGCACTAAACGTGGAGCTGCCGCTGGGTAAGGGCAACGTCTCTGACGATGCTATACTGCTGCAACGGAGGTGCTCTGTTGTTTCACGCCAGGGAGAAGATAACGCGTGCAGCGCACATACAATGCTAGTCAGCTGTCTGTCCGCACATAAACTAATCTAATGGGCCGGTCATCATTCGCCTGAGCGTACTGAGCAGAGGCACGAGATCTTTGTCCGATTGTGCAAGGGGTTTCGATTGTGAAAGACGATACACGACGCTTGCTTTGTCGGAGTCGTGCTTTTGATGAGTATTTTCTTCGGCGGCTTTCTTTAAAAGATGGAGACTGAAATGTAAGGGTTCACTTTCTTTTTCTTTTCTTTAGGATTTTGGAGATCAGTTTTTTCATTTCGAAAAGAGCATTTTCATTTGCAAAACAACTCTTCTTGCAGCCTGTGTTCGAACATGTATTTTTGCTAACTTTCTGTATGAAGGGATAATTGTTATGAAATTTGATTATGTTAGGTATATACAAATACTTGAAAAATTCATTCAATATAATTTTATTAGCCTTGCAAAGCATTTCGAATAACTGTCTGAAATCTGAAAAAAAAATTTCCAATTTTGCACAACATAATTTAAACGATCTTCATAAACAATCAATTATACGGACTGCATAAATTAAATTACTCAATTATATTAAATAAATAAACATAAATGTTAATTATAAATTTACTTTAAAATTGAATGCAAATGCAATTTACAAGGAGGGGTCGGAGTATGAATAAAAAAACATATAAAAATGAGAGATTTTTATATATAAAGAACATATAAAAATTAATACGCCTCAAATAGGCCTTTTTTTAGATCATAACATTCTAAATATTTGTATTACAGAAATCGAAGAAATAACACACATTCACATGACAGACACACGCTCGCACGCGCGTACACATACATACACACACACATACACACACACACACACCCACACGCACACACGCACACGCACACACACCCACACGCACACACGCACACGCACACACACATATGTCTATACTCCTCAAAATTGAGAAAACGTAGATTTATAGGTTTTTATACAAACTTCTAATTTATGAATGTCTTATAATACTATTGACAATGTTATACATATTTGTAATTTCGAACAACTATAAATTAGTCAAGTAGTAAACAATAATGTTCAATAATTTTGTTGGATATTAAGTTAAAATTGATAAGCGGTATAACGTTATTATTATAAATGCTTCGGATGCGCATTAATATTTTAATGGACGATAAATAATTTTAAAATCTACCTATCTGATTCAATCATTATAATAACGCCTCATGTATATTTTATAAAAATTTAATGTTTTTGTTCCAAAAATTTTATTATTTATAGATAAAATGAATTATTGAACTTCAAAATGACCTGCTTTTTAAAATTTTGAAAGACTTTCATATCTTTAAAACATTCATCTTTATCATTGAAAATGCTATAGAGGATTTTATAAAATACAAAGACGTATTTCACGTAGTCAAAAAGCGTGAGCACAAGACAAGGGTTGACAGGAAAAGAAATCGAAATGGTTTCAATCCTCTTGGTACGCTTTTGCTTGCTCTATTGAATATTTATGTGCATCTAAATTGACTTACTTTGTGAATAAATAGTTTACTTGCAGTACTGAGGTTTGTCGTATTCGAAAACTAGCATTTGCATTGATAACAAGAGCTCTTTCTCTCAATTTGTGAGTAAATCCTCTAAATGTAAAATTTATCATCAAGAAGGAACATACTTTGTACAATTTTCAAGACTTTCATTAAAATTTATTTTTCTTTCTTATTAAAATTATGTTTTTTTATTACTAAAAATATTATTTTAATTAAAAAATGCTATATAAAAAGTTTCATTAATAAAATTTAACCCATCCCATTTTTTACAAAAACTAATTATAAACACATAAAATAGTATTTTCCTTTGAAAAGCATCCAATCGTTAACCACAAACCTAAAATTCAAATCCCTCAAATAACATAGTTTCAAAAACACTCAATTCCATCATATTTTCATTTCTGCAAATCAGAAAATACTTCTCTTTCTCTCTCGCTCACATAAGAATAAAATCGACGGAAACTTCAAAGAACCTCATTCATCAAAGTGAAAGCGAGTTCTAATTAAACGGCCGTGGAGCACAACCCCGTGAGCATCGAACGCACACTGATATCCCTCTATCCACCTCTCTTTTCCGAAAGAGACCCGAGCTAGAGTAAAGAAGAGAAAAAGGAAATCGCTATCCCAGGTGCGCTCTCCCAGCTTTTTCGAACTACAATACGGCTCAGTCATAATCGGAGCTTTCCGGAGTATAAAGCGCGATATTTATCAATGCGGTTTGTGCGATGCCATAGATGTAGATGCGTAATTGGATAGTGATATCGCCAATTGAATGGAAGGAGCAGAGTGCAGCAGCCATGCTCTCAAATGGATCATTATCGTTGAAAACGTCACCGTTGCGCGGCGGAGCTTCAACGATCATCTCAAGCGCGAGCGTTGATTATTGCACGGCGTATATATGTGTCGGTGTGAGAAAAAAGTTAAGATTGGAATTTCTTTTCTTGACGGAATAAAATAGAAACTGCATTTTAGAAAATAAATATTAAAAGAATTTTAATAGAAATATAAGTATAATTTTATACATAGCGAAATCATTAATAATTTATGTTGGTGTTTAAACTTACCCATAACAGAAGATTTTAAAAGATGTTTTTTAGCAACTCACCTACAACAAAAGAAATTCTAAAGTTAGATTCAAATGTGAAATAATAAAAGAATCTTTTTTAATTGAAATCCTTATTCTAAATGTCCACAGTGTAGAAAGTTTATTTTAAAACATTTTAAATAAAATTTATCAGCAGAAAACCGTAAAATTTCCAAAGTTCAGTTAACTAGTTTTAGATATAAAAAAATAAAATACAAAATTAAATAAAAAACTGAAAAATAAATACATCTCTCTTAAATGAGAAAAGTAGTTCAATATATCATCTTATTTAATTAGATTTGAATCTTATTTATAATTTAATATAGCGATTCATGGCGCCGCTGCACTTTAGAAAGTAGACGATGAATCTTTGTAATTTTAAAGCTGGCAGGGTTTATGAATTTCATGCTTTCCCTTTAACGAATCCGGACAGGCTTTTAAGATTCTTGACATCGTCGACAAGCACTTGACATTTAGGAGTAGCTGATTTTTAACACGGACCTAGCCAAAAGTGGGTTGTGTTTCTTTTCCTTATTTTTGTGTAACGTAACAAATGAGCGAAAAATCTTTCTACATTTCTAGTTTTAAATCTAGCTTCTTTTTGTAGAAAATGAAAGATAAATGAATTTAATTATTATTTCGAACCTTTTGCTTAATAATATTATTTTTATTACGCATGAGTAAAATTTTTTTTATAATTTTATACCCATCTTCTGAATATTTCACAAAATTTATCATCAGCCTCTTGTGTTTTTACAATGTTAGATAGATACAGATTGAATAATATTTATTAGTAGACTGTTTAATTTATTAAAAATTCTTATTTCGAAAAAATTCATAGTAAATTAGAGAATTAATAGTAGATAATAATTAAAATTAAAAACGGTACTATTAAAGAAAATAGCTTAAAACACTATTCTAGTTATACAATATAATATGAGCTGTTTTGTTAATTTAGTACTTGACAAAATTTACTAGTTTATTAAAGATAAAAATAAAGAACGTATTTGTGCGAATTTTGTTTTAAAAATAAAAGGTGAAAATTATCATATGCTTCCATTTACGTTAATAATATAAAATTTAAATCAAAGTGTAGGTATCGGTATATGAGAATAAGTGATAGATAATAGTATATTATGTACCAAGGGCGTAAAGTGAGCTTTTATAGAC
>UELX01005106.1:0-14967 GCA_900480035.1 Eupelmus urozonus | reverse complement strand
AGCCAAAGAGGCAAATGAAGCAGCTGGACAAGGTGGTGCAGAACTACAAGCCTGTGTCGAACCATAAGAGCAACATCCAATTTGAGATAAAGAAGAACACAGGCAAGGCATTAAGGGGAGACAAAGAGGTAGTTTTGGAAATACTGTTCTCGGCGTTCGAGCGCCATCAATATTACAGCCTGAAAGATCTGGTGAAGATCACGAAGCAGCCGGTGGTTTATCTCAAAACGATACTTAAGGAGATCTGCAATTACAAAATGAAGCAGCCCTATAGGAATATGTGGGAGCTCAAGCCGGAGTACCGACACTACAAGACGGAGGCGGGGTGATCAGCATATCTAGCTGACTGACAACTGCATTTTGCGAGAATAATTTTGTAATTTTCAAATAATTGTATATATTGTTTATATTGTACTCATAATATCAGAATAATACATTAATCCAATAAATTAGTAGATTAAAAACATTTGATTCTTATTTTGGAAAACTAAAGAAACCGCAACCTAATCTATCCAACCGCCATCCTAATCACATACATTATTCCCATTGAAAACCACAATTCGTAAAATCACTGAAAATGAATAAATTATTTATTGCTAGTTAAAATATTACTAGTTAAAATAGTAGTTTTGTACTTGCTATATACATTAGGGTGGACAAATTGTTTTTTTTCCACTCGGGCCGGGCAAAAATGAAATGTTTTTTTTATGATAACTAAACGAAAAACCCTTTATCAATTATTTGAAAATTCTCTTAATTAAAATCGGTTTTTAATTATTATAAATGATTTTTCTTCATAAAAAGTAAAGCTAAAATTTATTAGATATTTATAGTTTAAATACGAATATAAATATTAATAAATGTATTAATTATTCGGATATAATTTACGCTCATCTAATACTTTCTAGTTAAAAAGATTAAGTAATTACACAAAATCTTATATATATATAGTATCTTATCTTACCTTATCTATAGTCAATTTATAATTAGGAAAAGTGATATAAAAGAACGTTTGTATTGGTTATTAGACTCATTTCACTTTAATCGAGTCCACGGTAACTCATAAGTGTCGATAGAATATTAAAGTGGTTTTTTCTGTAAGTAATAGCAACAACAACTCTTTTATTCTTAATACAAGCAAGTTATGCATAACCTTTAATTTGAGTGATTAGACATTCGTAAGGCTACTATTTTTATCATTTTATATTTTTTCATTTCATAAGTGGGGGGTAAGAATATTGAAAAATAGATGCTGTAACACATTATTTTATTATTTTTTTATTTTATTGCTAAATATAAGAAAAAAAAAATTATATAATTTATATTTTCATAAAATTTGTATTATGAATTTTTTTACTATGTGAATTTTTAATTTTATAAAATACAAAAATTTTGATCAGTTAAGTAAAATACAGCCTGTATAAACTTAAATAAATAAAGATAATTACCTGAATTTTTTGTTTGTTTTGTAATGTAAACTAAATAAATAGACTCTGTTAATATAGTCACGTACTATTCATCTAATTCATCTCCAGGATTATTAAGTTTTTGCAGATGCGTTATTTAATGGATCTCATGAATACGATACTACACAAATATAAGTACACATTATAATGTTGTATATTCTGTACTAATATTCAACCACGGTTTTAGCCTTGTATTATATTTGATAGTATGCACTAACTTCAGAATGTTGTCATAGGCTTTTAATATAAGGGAGAATTCGTATGTCAAAATAGACGACCGTTATGTTTTTATAACAGTTTTTTTCGGTTGGAGTACAAAAAACTCCAGTGTGTCAAGTACGTCACACAGCGAAAGTGTGTCAAGTAAGGGTTAATAAAATCTTTATATATCGAGCCATCGTATATATCCTTCAAATTTAATTTGTTAAGTTTTTTGCCTGATAACCTATGACTTAGCAATTCTCTAAAATCAGACCTATTATACAATTTTCCCAGTTGAGTTAGAATTGGAATTTCTATAAAATAACTAAATTTTGTACTTTTTTACAATTAACGCATTCATTTTCATCATTATCCTGCCTAGTGAAACATATGCAATAATAATAATGACGAATTAAAGGATTATATAAATCGCGAAAAAATTTTTTTAATCGGTAAAGAGTTTTAGCACAGAAATTTGGTTTAATACAATGTAAAGAAATTAATTCAATAATATTTGCAAGAACTCCAGATATTTGAAAACGAAGAATTAAAGATAAAGTTGACAGAAAAATACAACAGCCAGACAAACCACCAGACTTCTGCGAGACATCCGCTAGATATCCGCCAGACACCCGCCAGATAAATATTTTTACACGGGAGGCCCAAGGGAGGAGCTCACGCCAGAGGCAGCCCAGGGGTCCATACTGGGACCGGACATATGGAACATCTCTTATGACGGTATCCTACGTATGAAAATGATCCAGGGGGCTTTCCTGGTTGGGTACGCAGTCGACATTGTTGTCATAATAATTAAAAACGAGGAAAGAGCGCAAATGCTGCTCAACCAGGTAACGCATCGTTTCGTCTCCTGGCTAGACGACCACGGGCTGGAATTAGCCGCTTCGGTACGCAACGGTCCAGACGCGTTTGGCCGCCAAATACCTGGGGGTGACGCTTGACTCCAAGCTAACCTTCTGGGGCCACATCATGAAGGCAGCGGCTTTATCAACATCTCTGAGTAGGTTCATGGCCAACGTCACCGACTCACAGCCATCTAAGAGGCGCCTACTTATGCGCACTGCCGAGTCCATTATGCTCTACGGAGCAGAAATTTGGGCCGAGACGCTGAACACGAAAAATACCGTAAACGCCTTGCCGTAGTGCAGAGGAGAGGGGCGCTCCGAATAGCATCCTCCTACCTTACGGTCTCCGAGCCCGCGGTACTTGTGATAGCGGCGGTCATACCAATTGACCTTCTAGCCTAAGGGCAACTTTTCGTACACCAACAGAAGAATCGCATCGGTAATGGACAAGCCCAGAAGCCTGCCAGAGCCACGACACTACAGGTCTGGCAAGACTTAGCTCCATGGACCAATCCTCAGTATGGCAAGGTAAATTATTATCTTTGTCAGTTTTTGACGGGGCACGGTCTATTTCACTCCTAGCTCTATAAAATGTGGAAGGTGGTGAATGCAGGCTGTGCTTACTGCGACTCTCTGACGATGCTCACCACACCTTTTTCGTATGCGAAAGGTGGAGCATCGAAAGGGGGGCATCAGTGTAAGCCTTAGACAAATCACGCCGGACAACATTGTTCGGCTTATGCTTCAAGGTGCAGCGGAGTAGGCGAAGGTCGCGGTCTTTGTTGAGATGGTCCTTCGACTCAAGGAAAGAGATTTTGACGACGCCATGCGCAGTGGAGAAATCTTATGAAGAGGACGTCGAAGAGAGTCCGTTCTGGACGTAGGCGCTCCCACCTCGAAGTAATGCGAAAACGGTGCCGGGGTGGGGGGTCCAGATTTATTTTATATAATCTGGACTGACATGGAGACTAGGGTTTTCAGTCGGTACACCTCGTTAGATAGAGAGAGTACGACACACAAGGAGACACGCAGACGCGTCCTCCTTATGATGAATCAAGCATTTGCCCCTCCTTAAAAAATAAATAAATAAATTATTATTATTTTATTATTATTAATTATATTTATTTTATTTATTGTACGTTATTTTGGATGAAGATACTTTGAATAATTTGTGATGTAATGACAAAAAACATTTGAAACTGTTTTTTAATATTACATAGCGATAAAAAAATTATATACTAATATCTAATATAGACAACCCTCTAAAGATAAATTATTAGTTTTTTTGTTTTTTTTTTCTTTTCATTTGTAACGTGCATAAATTTTAATAGCTATTTATAAAGAGTAATAATTTAACTTTTAGTATTTATACAACTAAAAGCTTATTTAAAATCTCAGCAAATTAAATCTAATTAGTAAAAAAAAAAAAAAAAAATAACGGAAAATCTGTATTATTTAAAATAAAATTTACATTTTAGTAAATGAATTTATGGATCTTTAACGAACTAAAATATTATATTTTTGTTTTAACGTCTTAGTAAAGTAACAGGTAAATAGGCTTCGAATCTTAAAAGGTAATAATTCGTTGAAGGCCAATAAATTCACTTATCTAATTGGTCAAACTTTGTACATATAGTCTGCACACGTCACTTGATCAACCACGTCAAACTTTTCCAAGGTATTAGAAACACTATATCTACTTATTTGTATAATTAACTACTTACTCGCTCTTCTAATTCATATTTCTATTTTTGTAAAGTTAAGCTACTAGTTACAGCATAATAGACGTTCCATTAGATAAGAGTTTACTAATAATTAATTGTGGATTATTGGAGAATTTACTTTTATTTTTGTAGTTTTTTCGTAGTGTTTGTTGCGCCGATATAAAAGAATTTCTATTGGTCAGTAACCAGGAGTTGAAGTTTAAAGAATACTAAAATAAAAACTAAAATATATTTTCTGTAAATGCTTAATCTTCTATTTATATATTTATTTTATCTTTTGGAAAATTAAAAGATTTTTTCTTTGTTTCACTCCTTTCTATCACTCCTTCTTACTGAAAGTTTACTAATCCTAGTTTATGTCTTTTCAGATTACGCGAGCCGTTTCAAGAACAATAAAAAAATGGACATATTTGAAGTTACTTTCATGAGATATAGTAAGAGGCTTCTCATGTGTTACGGCTTATGGCCACATCAACCAAAATTTAAGAAAAGAACAATGTATTTTATATATGGACTTTCATCATGGTCTCTGATAATACCCTTGGTAATTCTACGTTTTATTAATATAAATTTAATTTAATTTGAAAAATTTTCTAATAATATAATGTATCAGTTATTAGCTATATAAAAAAATTAATTTATGTGTAATAAATTTATGTTTAATAAATAGATTGACGGTTTGTCGGACAAAACGAACACAGACCATGTGATACGATTAGAAACTATATTGATGATTGCAATTTTAATTGGTGCTTTTGTACAATGTTCACGTTTGCACATTCGTGAGTTACGGGTATGTTTAAATAAAATTATTTGAGAATTGCTTTAAGGAATAATATTTTAATAAACTGAGAGCTTTTTAGTGGTATTATAGGTACTTTTCAAATCGAAACTTGACTTTAAAATGCTCGTTTAGCAACCATAACCAACAAGATATTATTATGTTCATTATTACTATTAATTTATATTTTAATTTATCTGTATCTTATTATTTTAGTTAAAAAAATTATATGATAAAATTAAATTAAATTGGCAATTATTGGCTGATGAGAATGAACTTAAAATATTACACAAATTTTCTCGTGAAGGACAGCGGCTCATCTACATATTTATTGGTAAGAGATTGCTTTATAATTTATTATTTAAATCTGATGCTTTTTTCATGAATCAAATACTTTTTTTATATTTTAGGAAGTACTTGGAGTTTTTATTTTTTATTTCTTTTTGTTAGTTATGTGCCTGTCTTAGTAAGTGATGAAAAAATAGATATAAACGATTATTCAAGACTTTATCTTTATTATTCTAATCGATGGATCATTAGCAACAGTTTACGAACTATCCAAGTTTTTTTACATAGTAGCTTAGTTATGTTTTTTAGTGCTGTAATTTATATAATTGCTATAAATACGTATATCTGCAGTGTGAAGCATTTTTGTGGAATGTATGCAATTCTAAGGTAAAGTCAGTCAATAAACCAAATGGAAATTTTCCAAATAGTTTTTATTTTGTGTCAATTTAGTTTATTCAAATGTTATTTTTTATTTTAATTCAAGAGGCTAAGTAAAGATAATGAATGAATTACGTAACATATAATAAATCCTTCTACGTGCTCTTTTTATTAAGCCCATACAAAACAGACGAGTGAATTTGCAAAAATATATTGTTACACTTTTCAATTTTTCATGATGAATTCAATTTAAAAGTTAAGGGCTCAGGACTCAGTTAAAACCTGGAAAAAAATTAAATTTAAATATAGACGTAAAGTTTCTTCTCTATGTAATCTTAATCAAAGAAGCTGTTCTTACCTTAAATATATATTAAATTTTACAATTTGGCTTATTCACAACTTCAAAAAGTTTGTTCCAATGCTTGAAAATTTCTTCTGAAGTCGAACTCTTGTTTTAAAGTATTTTGGTGCTTGCCACGGGATTTCTAAGTGATCTTCAACGGATCACCTTGAAAATCTGCAGGGACCTTCAATATATCGATTAAAAATAAATATTGAAGGTCTCTACAGATTCAACGTGATCCGTTAAAGATTGGCTTAGAAATCCCATGGCAACCACCAAAATACATTAAAACAAAAATTCGACTTCATAAGATTTCAAGCTTTGGACCAAACTTTCTGAAGTTGTAAATAACCCAAATTGTAAAACTTAATATATATATTTAAGATAAGAAATGTCGGGTTACCTTATATCTCGAAAAAACTAAACTTTAGTCGTTTTGTTGAGAAGCCTCAGATGTATATTAATATTTAATAAAATCTTTTTGCGGCTGCTGCCATTTTTTATAACAATCTAGAGTTCATTGACCTTCCATCTCTATATTTGATATTTGATGTTATTTAGTTGATGTTAATTTTTAAAATGTTTCTATACCAGGGCTTTTTAATTTAAATTTAATGTTACTTAAAATTTTTTACTCTAGATAATTTATTACAGAATTTGTTATTTTTTGTAATATCACATTATTTTTCTTCGCTTTAAGTATTGTTTTATTAATATTTTTTCATATTTTTGGTCACTTCGTGTTATTTTATTTATTTTTCACATTCTTTTGCTTGATGAAACATCAATCTCGTATTCAATTTCACATTAATAATAAGCTTCTTCTCAATTTAACTTCGGTATTTATATGTTTTTAAATCTTGTGTTACTCTCCATATTTGTAAATTTGAAAAACAATAAAAATAAAAAAGAGTTCTGCAAAGTAACGTTAAAAAATGAATGAATCACATAAATCCTTGTGAAATAAGATTTGATGGTAAAATAAATTAAATATAAATTTTGCAGAGGAGTCTTAGCAGCAGCAAAATATTTCTATATTAATAAAAATAAAAATAATATAAGAACTCCTAAAATTTTACCATTAACTATAAATTTAAATAAACTATTTAAAATTTATAATAATAAAAACTATTAATAATTTAGCTATAAGTTAAGAAGAATAATTATAAAAACGGAAACTATAAAAACTTTGACTAATGACAAAGGACTGAGAGACGACAAAGATATTATTCAAGAACTTGTTGAAATTATAGAAAAACACAAGAAAATTACGAAGTAATTACTCTAAAATTTTATTTTATAAGTTTAATATATTTTATTTAACATAATATATTTTTACAATTTTTTAGAGGAGTTCGCCTTTTAATGAAAATTTTTAGTCATTCTTTTTTTTCAGTTGAACTTTCTCTTATAATTGGTATAGCTTATCTTATATTTGATGTCAGTATAAATATAATACTTGCAGCTATAATTATAATACTTTAATTAATCAAAAACAATCTATTAATATATTTATTTTCAGTGTAAATATCATATGCATCAAATTCGTCTAGTGTTCCGAGTATTATTTGTCGTTTTAATACTTCTTGAGTTTCTATTTTACTTAAATTATGGAGGTGAAGAAATAATTGGATTTTCTAATAAAATTAACGAAGCTACGTAAGATATAATTTTTATGGATAAAAAAATAGAAAAGGAGAAATTTATGATAGCAGCTTTAAATTTTCTGTTTTTAGATATTTTATTGAATGGTATATATTATCAGTTAGGGCTCGAAAATTTTTGCTGATGATTATACAGAGGACCGTTAAACCTGAAAAATTGGACGCCGTTATAACGATATTATCATTCAATAATTTTGCAAGGGTACTATTTTTAGTTATTGATGATTTCCTGATATTTGAAAAAATTGGTACAGATTATTTTCTGTAATGAAGCTGATAAATTTATTTTTAGATTGTCAACGCATCTTGGTCATTAGCAACCGTAATTTACTCCACTCATAAAAAAGAAATTATGAACAAAGATGTAGATATTGTTTATGAAAAATTATATTAAACTGTTCATTAATAATAATGCATGTGAAAAAAAGATATTATTGCAAAAACAAGTTTTATTGACCGTCGTTTTAACATATTATAAATTGCAAACAAAATTTGTGACTTTTTGAGAAGTTTATCATTTTTCATGCAGTATTTTTAAGGTGATGGAGCTCTCGTGTTTATTTAACTTTGTAGTACAATTTTTTTAAATTTTATAATTTTTGTGATTGAAAGTAGAATTAAAAAAGATATAGAAAGTTCCTAAACTTATTAAATGTATTTATGAATTAAGAATATTTGTTGATTTTATTTAGAAAATATATGCATATGAAATCTAGGATATTCATATTACCAGAAATATGAATTTCAAGTGTCAGAGACAATTCATTCATATTCTAGAATTTCATAATTTTAATAAGACTTCTGATTCTCTATCCTTGTCTAATTTTAGTCTTTGATTGAACGAATCGATTGATTTATTTCAAACTTTGTTAATTTTGTAACGTTTGTGTAAAAAATACGTTGAGGCATTAATATTTTGAATATCAAAACATTTTTAATTTATAATAAGCAATATATAATTAATTGCATTGTTCTACTTCTATATTGAGACAATTTTGATAAAATTAATTTCTGAATTTTTTTCACGTCTTAATTTCTGAAAGAACATTTTTCTTTTCAGCATATTGTCAAATGGTTTATTGGAACAATTAAATTACTCAGTATCAATACCAACCAAAACTTGGCTGGCGTATTCGATAAATTAAATCATTTCCTTCTAACCAGAATCTTCAGCGTAAAAAGCGAATTATCGAAATTATTTGCAAAAAGATGTATGTCTATAAATAATAGATAATGTTTATAGTTTTAATAATAAGTATATTTTTTCTTTATCTAAATATATTATGTATTGTTTATAATGATGGAAAAATACTTTACTGAACAAATATTGTGAACTATAACTAAAAATAAAATATGTAGATTACTAATGAAAATATTAAGATTTGTTAAAACTTTTTAGGATTTGTTCTTGCATTAGACTTGAATAGAAATGGGTTTATTATTTGAAGTTATATTAAATTTCTTGAAAGAACAATCTTAATTTGAAAAGCTGTAGAGAACAGAGTTATGACAATTCATCTACAAAAAGGAATCGTAAATGAAAACGCACCAGCAGCATTTTTACCACTTGGATGTCACAGCTTAAATCCCGTTTTATGCGATTTAGAGAAATCATCACTGCAATCTATTAAGTTATTTTAAATTAAAAAAAGTATATTCTATATTTACTGTATCCGCATAAAATTTTGCAAGATTTTATTGAATCATGCAGAATTATTTATGGTGAATAATAAGACGATACTCAATGGAAATTTAAATTTACATGTGCAAAAACTATTTATTTTTAAGCCGACGCTATACATGAACAATTCACGATACTATACATACTTGTACACATAACTCTTCGTTTGTTTGAGTAACTAAAAGATTTCAGTTTTTTAGTATCATTATAGTGTGTTATGATATATTATTCCAAATTAAAGGTTAATAAAGTGGTAGAAAATATATTTCAATAACAAAAAAATTTAAAAAAAAAACTTACATTTTGAAGTATGTGTTTACCGTAAACAATGTTTAGTTATATTTTTAGTTAATTATCTACATTAGTTTTGGAGATTTTTTGATTCTAGCATTAGAAATGCATAAACGACCACAGAAGCCCAAACATGTCCTCAAAAGTAGAAAAAATAGTTGAAAAATATCGTTTACTTCAATATTTTCTTAAAATATCACTAACACTTGAGATTTTTAAAACATTAGGATCTGAAGTGTAAGTTATTAATAATACATCCATCGGATTTATATACACATTACATTAGATTTTCGTCACTTATAATGGTATTTAAATAGTACAAAATTATTATAGCAAAATCAAAGTTGCTACTGCACACACAAATTTCGATGGACAATATCAGTCGCAGAGTACACGCTGAGAAAAAAAATTAATCATAACAATAAAAGTTTAATTAATTCAATAAAGGTTTCATTGATTGAATTAAAAATTTAGCTGATTCAATTAAGCCATCCAACAAAAACTAAATTTTTTTCTTAGTGCACTAACAGAAGAAAATATCATTTAAAAAATTTTAAATCGTGTAAGCTTTATTAAATATTTCCGATGATAAATCTAATATATCCTAATGGTGAATCATAAAAATATTCTAAACAATATTTTTCTTTCCATTATAAATATCCATCCATTATAATATTTTTCTTTATTCAGTGTTCATGTCATTGTTGCATTTAAAAAATGATAAAAAAAAGCCTAAAAAAATAATAACTTACAAAATTTCAAAATATTATTATAATTTATAGTGCAATATTCAACAGTATATATTATCACTTGTTTTTCAAGTGCCAATATATAATTTTGTATCATACCCCTGCATAAAGAATTGTATTAAGTAACTGATTCCAGAGAATAAAACGTCTTCTAACTTCACTTTTAGAAAGTACAATGCTATATATTATAAGCTTATTTTTTTACTTTTATCGTCGTCCGATACTCGCGGTATTGCCTGCGTAATTTTCAAGTAAAGTAAGTGTAATATATAGACAGTCTCACTCGAAGGAAAAAATAGGAAAACCAGTCAACGCATTACAATTTGAACGTATGAGATAATACGGCATTTGTTTCCCTGACAGCGCTAAATAAATACCATACTTTATGCGAGCGTATGATAAAAAATGTATGTTTTACTGAATGAGCATTAATGAATGACAAATAATTTACTAATTTTAAACTAAATTACAAATTCGTCTGTCAATACGTCATAAAGTGATATTATGATTTACGTATTTGTTTGAAATGTCTCAAGACAACTAAAAGGATCCAAGACGATTTTGGTAATTTATCGACGAGAAGGAATTAAGGAAAATAAAAAAAGAGATCAATTAAATAGGTGATTAAACATATTATTTTGAATTAAGCTAGAAGTTAAATCGTAATAGACAATTCACTAGATTACAGCTTACTAATGATTAGTCGTATAAATGATGATGATAATGTTATTATTGATTATTGAAAAGTTTACTTATATTTTTGTAGAATTTTTAAGTATTTGCATCGATATTTTAGTACTAATGTCTTACATTTTCCAAACCGGTTTATTTATTTAAATTCGTACAGTCTAAATGATCCTTTACAAGCAACCGAATATAAGATTTAGTTATAAAACATGTGCTAACCCAGAAAAGTTTTAAGACTTCCTTACACAGTATCAAACATTTTAAATGACTTTTAAATCATTTTAAATAAGTAATTTAAAATTTTTATTATAAAAAATAAATAGTTAGCTTTTTAAGTTTAAAAAAAAAAATAACAAAAAACTAAAAAGAATTTTCAAGTTGAATATCTGTTTGTAAAATGCAAAAAGTCGTAGTAGTAAATCAATATAACGTGATTTTAGAAGCATTACAGAAATAGCTGTATATTATCCAACAATATCATCATTATCGTTTACAGAATTAATAATTACCAAATCATAATTCAGAAAACTGTATTAATAATTTATTCCATTTCATATAATAATAACTTGTATATAATGCTTAATCCTTTACCTTAATTGATTTTTATTTTCTTTTTTTTTTTTAATATTCCGGTAATTTTTCCTCAATGCAAGTTGACCAACATTATGATGGAGCTTTTTAGTTTACGTAAGCCATTGAAGGTGGCTTACAGAATTATGGACATTTTTGATGGTATTTACATAAGGCACCATAAATTGCTTCTGGCGTGTTACGGCTTGTGGCCTTATCAACCAAGATGTCGAAAAAGAGCTGTGTTTTTTTTATTTGTTATAGTAGTGTGGTCTCTGATTATACCTTTGGTAATTTTACTTTTTGTTGCTTTTATCAATTAATTTATTAAATGTCTTTAAATAATCAAACTGTTTTTAAAACAATTCTGTGGTGATAGATCGAAGGAGTATCAGACAAAGCGATGACGAGCTTTCTAAAGTTTGAAACCATGACAGAAATTATAATTTTACTTGGTTCTTTTGTAATAGTTTCACGAATGTTTATTCATCGTCAGTTACTGGTATGATTAAGTAAAATTATTTTAAGATTGTTTTAGTGAGTAATATTTTAAAGTGAGATTTTTTGAGCTTTATTTTAATAAATCAAACATTACGTATACGCATACAGTAAATTATTTAAAAGATAATACTTTATTTATATACTATTTGTGAAGAAAAAGTGAAGCCTTAAATAAGTACAAACATGATATTGATGATTTTGAAAATATTATATTCGTACAAATCTGAATGTACGTATCTCACTATCTTTTATTATTCAGATTAAAAATATACTTGATCGAAATGATGCCTTTGATTGCAATATTATTTTTTTTAAAGATTAAAAGTTATAGTTTCTAGTATCTTTGTTTTATTAAAGCAATCTTGTTATTTTTTTAGTTTTTATTATTAGTTTTAATTTTGATATCAACTTATCTATTTCTTATTGTTGTAGATAAAATTATTATTTGATAAAATTAATTCAGATTGGCAATCTTTAACTGGTACGAATGAACTTGAAATATTACACAAGTTTTCTATGGAAGGGAGACGACTCATTTTTTTGTTTATAGGTAATATATTTCATTACACTTGAAATCAAAATCTTCTATCTTCGCAAAACAAATATTTTTTATATACTTTAGGAAGTACCATTAGTTGTTACTGTTTATTCCTTGTTATTACCTACGTGCCATTATTGATAAATGATGGAACTATCGATGCAAACGACCATGCGGAACTCTATCCGTGTTACTCCAATCGATGGATCATTAGTAACAGTTTGCGAAGCGTTCAAGTTTTTATTCACAATACTTCAGTACTTTTGTATTGTGGTGTTGTCTACATAAATATTATAAGCACTTACATCGGCAGCGTAAAGCATTTTTGTGGTATGTACGCAATTCTAAGGTAAATACAGTATATAACTCTTTAACTTTACAAAATTGTTTATTCTTTGAAATTTATAATAATAAAAATTATTAAAAATTTAGCTATAAATTAAAAGAGATTATAAAAACGGAACCAACAGAATCATTGATGTTTCAAGATGACGAAGGTGTTATTTCAGTACTTATTGAAATTATCAAGAAACACAAGGAAATTACAAAGTAATTATATAATAGATTTGAATTTATTTCTATAAATATAATACACAGCAACATTTTTTCAGTAATGTTCGTCTTCTAAAGAAAATTTTTGGACCATCTTTTTTTTCAATAGAACTTTATCTTCTATTTGGAATTGGCGCACTTGTATTTGATGTTAGTATAAATGTTTTTACATATATAATAAACACTTTAGTAAATAAAAAAAACTAATTTTAATGTATTCATTATAGGCCAAATACCACATGCTACAAATTCGGCTAATGATCCGAATATTGTTTATTCTCATAATATTTATTATACTCCTGTTTTATTTAAACTATGGAGGAGAACAAATAATTCGATATTCTAATGATATTCATGTAGCTATGTAAGTTATTTTTATTTTAAAAACACAAAAAAGAAATTTTTAACTTTTGTCATGTACGTGGGCACGCATATACGTGCCGCTAGCGCGCAAGCGCATTTCGGGCGTTTAACATACAAGTCACTGTTTTATGTTTTTTATTTTAGCCACTTTTCTCATTGGTATTCATTATCACTTAAAGCAAAAAAATTTTTGCTCATGATTATTCAAAAGACAAAGGAACCCGAGAAATTAAATATGGGTATAATGATATTGTCAATCACCAATTTTGCCGGGGTACTATTTTTAATTATTGATTTTCCAAATATACCATAAAAAGCTTGAATTATTAATAATGTAAACATATCGATTTAACTAATTGAAAAAAATTACTTTTAGATTCTTAATGCATCTTGGTCGTTAGCAACTATAATTTTCACCATCCAAAAAGAGAAAAAATTATCAACAAAGATGTAAATATTGTTAATAAAGAAATAAATTGGCGAATGTTATTGAAAATGCATTTTAGCATGTTTTAGTAATTGTCGAGCTAATTATATCAAAATATTTATGTAATATTTTGTACATACATAATTAGTTGAACATTGATTATAAAATTTATGTGTAAAACTATAATAAAAGTTTATTTGTCATAGGTTCATAAGAAGTTATTGTTAATAAAATTTTATTTATTATTCAATATTGATTTTTATTTTTATAAAACAGTTTTTAAAATTCTTACATTGTAATAGTAACAAGAAAAAAAAAATTGAAAAGTATATTCATAAATAATTTGGTTTCCAACCGTTTTATATTTATGGGCTGCTGTTAACTAAAATACAACGTAGAATTAGAGGAAGAATTAGAGGGTAAGAAGTCTTTTCAGACTTGGTTGATGTTTTTACATTGTCCTCGCTAGGAAAAAAATACTTTCTCCCCTTATTGCCCCATATACTATTTCAATTCTGGAAAAAGCAAATTAAATTTCGTTTTCTCTAGTTTTATTTTCTTTATTGCAATCTGAAATAAAATTCGTGAACACCAAATTATTGCTTTTAAAGTAAAAACAATTTTCCTGAATCTACGTAAAAGTAAAATTAATACTTAAAAAATCAATTAAGGTAAATTGGGGGAAGATGCCAGTCCGGGGAAGACGCCACAACGCAAGATTTTCTTTGTTTATAAATAAGAAAGGGCCAAAGTGTGATTGGGTTCAATGTGGAAAGTGTGAATCGTGGATGCCTGAAGATTGTTGCAAAAATGGAATTTGCCTTGTTTGTAAAATGTAAAGTGTATTGTGTTTTGTCAAAAAATGTTCTATGTAAAAGCCTTGTTTATTTAAAAGTGAAA
>UELX01005105.1:0-14974 GCA_900480035.1 Eupelmus urozonus | reverse complement strand
CTTTGTTAAGAGCCTTGCGTGGGGGCAGCGGTGTAGAGGCCGATTTAACGCGACTCGAAGATAGTCCAGACTGTTCGGAGAGACAAAAAAAAATAAAAAAAAACATACGGTAAAAACATACAGCCTCCTCCTTTTTGAAGTCGGTTAAAAATAAATACTAATTCTTCAACGAATTACTATATTAAATAAGAAATAGAAAGCGAAAAGTTTACTTAGAAAATTAGATTAACAAATTATTTAGTTTTGAATATAACTGAATAATTGTCAGTTCGTATAAATTTTTATAGGTCATCAAAAGCTTACCATAAATTTTTGCAGTATATCAAAATTCTAAACGTGGGTTATCTGTAGTGCAATAAAATGCGGATCAAAACTTTTTTATTTTTTGCTCTTCCCTTATCGATTGGCATCGGGAAGTTATAAATCCGATTATTTGCTCCTATTTGGCAGAAAGCCCGCTTAAGTGATCTCCATTGCCTCATTCTCCCCTACAATCAGACTAACCTCTGTGCATACACTAATTTAAAAACATAGTATTTAAATTGAATTTAAATCTGAGATGAAAATGTTATTATTTACAACAAATAATTAAAATTCAATTTAAGTTTATCTGATGTAGTTTTTGATCATTCTGGTATAATTTGAATAATCCCAATGATATTAATTTAAATACATTTAAATAAAATATACTTTTCATTTAATACTTAATACTAACTACAAAATGTTATGTTAAAAAGGTAATTTTTCGTGATAATTTATTGGAGTCCTACGATTACATTTCACTAATATTTAGTTTTTCTTTCAACGTAAAGGAACCGTTTCTATTACACTTGCAGATAAATATAAACTCTTTAATTAGATATTAATATTGCAAAAAAATGAAAATTGCTAATTTTCTTGGTCGATCATCTAATTACAATCAGTGAGAACATATAAACGATATCATCAACAATAAGGGTTTTACATTCAATCAAGTAGAAACATCCGAGTATAGTCAGGCAATTAATTTTCACTAAAACCTAACAACTACACTTACATTATAATCAATAATTTATTCGAAAATAATTATATTAAGTACATAAATGTTGAAATTATTAAAATTATCTGAAATTTAATTGAATAAATGGAAAAAACAGCAAATTATTTGCTACAAAGTGAAAAACGCAAATCCAGTAATTATATGAGGAATGCTTTTGTCTAGCGAGATAGATTGGCCGGGTGCATCCGACATATCGCTCGGGATCATCGTTTAGCCCTGCCTATATAGACCAGGCGACTCTCGGCTGGGAATTCTCAGAAGCCACGGCCTAGTTGCATATGACGTCCGACGCAGGGCCGATAACTCACTGACACATGTCTTAGAAGTAGGAACTTGTTCTTCCGCAAGTACCATTAGCGACGTCGCCACCCGTTAAACCTCATCCTCTCCCCCCTTATCCCTCCTCTCTCTCTCTCTCCCTATCCCGCCCATTACTTCCTCTTTCACGCTCATACACGCGCGCCTCGATTTCTCGCAGCGCGCGCTCTCTCACCTATCTCAAAACTCTGGCACCCTTCTCCCCTTTCGTTCGCGCACGCGTACCTACGTACACGTACGTATAGAGGCAACCTCAAGCGCGCGCCGCTCCGCTCCAAGTTTGCCAAAGGATGAACGAGAAATTACAGGGAAGTCTGGGTAAATTCCTTAGCCCATCAGTGCGGGAAAGAGCGGAGAGAGGGCCAGGGGGGAGGAGGATCAGTAATTACTACGGGTGCCTTCTCGCGCGCGCGCGCGCGATTCGGCGCTCCCGGCCGATCATTAATTTACCTCCAATTCCAAAGGTTATACTTTCGACTGCGCTAGCTCGCCTTCTCCATAGTCGATTCGTAATCTTGCATAAAGGTCAGGATTCCCGGGGCCCTTAGCCCTTTTCCCAGGCCAGGCCGCTTCGAAGAACACCATAAGATTAAATGCTTCGAAGGAGATGTAATGAAAGAGCACCTGCTCTCCTTGCTTGAACAATGATTAAGGACTGTATAAAGTACTGCAATTATTCCATTTGTTCTGCAAGCATATAAGTGCGTTGCTGTATTATCTAGCTAGCATTCGCGATGAGAAGTTCGCTCCTTATAATTTTGAAACCTCAAAACTTTAAGTTTATTGTTAATAGTTCATAATCTATATAAATTAGCCTCAGATTCCTAGAGAACTTTTAATAATAGCTGAAATATTATTGAAAAACTTTTTGTAAAAGTAAGAGAAAAAATTTTTATCAAAATAATTGGTTTAATATGTTTGTTTTTTATAAATATTATCAGACAATTAAAAACTTTAAGATTGTTTTCCGAAAGTCCAATAATTAGAATTAAAATTTTCAATCTTTATATATCGAATGATTTATTCAAATAAGACGATATAAGTCATAAATGTCAATAAAATTTTAGGGAAAATTTATGACCCAAAAAATACGTATTTTTACTTCATTGGCCTCAAAACGTTTATTCTATGTAAATCTGCAAAGTACAAATATTCATTTAAATAGCAGTTTTCAAATATAGGTTGTCTACTTTGGAAATAAAGTATTTTTGCGATTGAATCATAAAGTTATTTTCCAGATTTTCGCTTACATTTACACGAAATAAAGTTAAACATAATTTTACTTGCAGTCAAAAAATATTGCAGGAAACATTTTTTTAGCACAAAATAAATTTCTCATTTTCACTTTAAATAGCCGTTTGAAGTAACGATAAATTCTTTAACTTTTTTGGTCCGTGAACTCGCCTGGGAAAGTTTTCTACTGCAGGCTTGACGAAAAGCAGAGACTCGTTTAAGTATGTACGGAAAAACTGTAGATGTACCGGTGTCGGAACGTACTGCAGAAGAAGATAAAATGTTACTGCAAAGGTAAACTGCATTCATTAATTACTCGTTCTCACTGGTTGTTTTAAAAATAATTATTACTTTTTTAAGACACTGTTTGTTTTTTTAAGAAACGGTTTGACTTTGTAACTTAATTTTGTATACAATTAAAAAATATATATAACTTGATTATTTAAATTAAAATTATACCTAATAAATTTAATTAGATATAATAATAGTAACAATTAAGTGAACTAAATTTAATGTAAATAAAATGCATATTGCTTGATTAATACAAAGAGTAAATTCATATTAACTTTTTAATTCCAAACATTATAAATGAAAAGTTAGTTTATGACTGTACATTTTCATGCAATCATAATATAATGCTTTAAAATTTAAATTGAATGTAACATAATTTGAAGTTATGAATGTAACTTGATTTAAAAAACAATTTCTTTCTTTCATTAATTTTGAAGTACAATGAGTCAATTATCATTAACAATTTTATACACTTTTTGTAATTTTCATTATAATTTTTTTTTATAACGTAAATGTACCTGATGGTGACATTAAGATTTGCAATAAGCATATTCAATTTTTTATTCTCGGCGTACCTAAAATTGTTACTTTATTAACCCAAGAAACAGGTATAATATGCCAATAATATAGCATGTTATTATCATAAAATGGAAGAATAAAAGTAGTAAAATAAAAAAGATTCCAGTTTCTTTTTTTTTATTTCCATGTAAGCTATCTTCTTGTATTAATATAAAAAAATATAAATTCCTTTCTATATCAATTAAATCGGAAATAAAAAGTAAACTTGCTTACATGCATCTTCAGCAAAAATTTTTAGTTTCATTCCCTCATTGCATACAATACATAAAAGAATAAAAAAAAATTGACGTCTGCAATAATTACTTGGAGTCCTTCCATCGAAAACCAAAGCTTTCGATATGAACGTAAGCCAAGTATTGTAAAGTATCGGCGGGGATTGAATCGGGCGACAGATATACGCGTAGAATGTAGCGGGAAAGTGGCAATGTTGGAGGAAAATCGGCTGAAAAGAGCGCCGTGAATATGTACGCGGTTCGAAAGCCCCGGCTTAGGATTAAACGGGTAAAATTATATTTTCAGCAGCGTCAGCAAAGCACGCGATACCGAAACAGTATATGGACGTGGAGAAATATAGTCATAGAGATAGCTTCGCGCGAACGAGAGAGAGAGAGAGAGAGAGAAAGGGAGAGGCGACGGCTATTTTCACCGTATAGAGAAGCGACGATAATTTCGGACCGGAAAAGTGGCCTCAAATGCGCGCCCCGAGAGAGAGGAGAGCAAGGGAGAGAGAGGAAGAGACAGAGAGTGCGCAGGACCTGGAGGCAATTTCGAACGCGCGTGGACTTTAGCTCTGGCTGGTGGTTGCGCGCGAGTTCCCGCGCTGTAAATCACCGCGAAACGACGTAGAACGACGATAGCGCGTAAGTCTTCCGGATTCGAGGATCCAGATAGGATCCGTCGCGAGCGGGAAATCGTGTGATTAACATGGAATTATTACGTTAGAGGCTTTGCGACGCGCGCCCGCGCGCAGCGCGACACGCGAATCTATCCATTCAGCCCGATAGAGAACTAAATCTGCCCGTACGCCGTCGCTGCCTCCCGCCTTTCCCTATCCTCCGCGTAAATTTCACGCATAACTTATGCACGAGGGGATGTGGGTCGACTTTGCCCAGGCCCCTGTTCAGCCCGACCGAGCTCGAATTAATCTTTCTTCGACTTTTTTTTTACTAATTCTCGGCTGCCGGGCTGCTGAAGTCTTAACGTTCGAAAAAGCAAAGCTCCGCTCGTAGTGACAGTGGAAATTTTACGAACGAATTAAATGCGATTCAATATGTTCTATTTTGTTAACAAGTTAAATCCCTTTTTATGCTAACTCTGAATATGTGTATAAAATTTGAAATTAAATTAAAAAGTTAATAAATGTAAATTCAATAAGTATTTATTTCAATTTTTCTGTATTAAAAATATTATTATTCTTTATTAATCTATTCGAAAATTTATAATAAATATGATAAAATTTTTATGCATTTTTCATCACTGCTTTGAATTTATTATTTTAACTTGAAAAGTTATTAACCAATATAAAAAATTTCGAATAAAATCAAATAAATTACGTGATCGAATGAAAAGCCATTTACAAAACAAGAAAGGTTGTTAAGTTATTCTCCCCGTGACAATCTGAAGTTACACAACAGAGTATATACCATTTAAGCTTGGGCTGAAAAGTTTTCCCTTGTGCAGTAGATTTAGCTCCTTCAGATTATCACCTCTTTCGATCTATGATGGACGACTTACCAGAAAACGATTTCACAAACTGTTGAAGGTACTAAAAAAATTTGTCTATAATTTTGTCACCTCAAAACCAGCCGCCACTGTTGGTTTTTGTATTGAAATCAATACAAAATATTACTCGAAATGAATCCTTATCTACATAATGTTTAAAAACTTACATGTGTAACAAATAAACAAAGTATATTATTATTGTAATAATAAGAAATTGTTAGAACTAACTAGATGGTAGGCTTCATCTTGAATAAGTGATATTTTTTTTTGTTTTATTTATGCAATATAAAAACAGTTTATCTTAACTATATACTCTTAAATTTATTTTCTCATTTGGTACTTATCTCAGCTCATCTTGCACCATTAATATTCAACGTCATCTATAATAACCACTTCTTTTATGCTATCACATTTTATATACAAGTACTCAGTTTATACATAGTTGGATCATTTTGAAAAGTTAATTAAAAGTTTGAAGCTTTTAATTAACTTTAGTACATAACCAGAAAATATAAAACATTTTAAAATTTGATCATGAACTCGTTGTAATAGGAAACTGATACCCTTGCGGTTGTTAAAAACTGAAAATGGCAGCACGAGCGTAGAAATCACCAAAGTTCGGGAAAACTTTTAGCCCCTCGAGAAATGTGTGCCCTCTATGTATCCCAAAATCGATACCTCAACGAGCCTTTAGTAGACGAACAATCGCGATAGTTATTCAAATATATCTGGCGAAGCGATGCTTTGCCAATTTCTCCCCTATCGCAGAGCCGCCCCCCTCTACGCTCGATATATCTGCCGCTCTAAGGCACGTAAGCAACTCGCGTACTACCGTCGAAAATTAAGTCTTGACACATCGCGAAAGAAGCCAGCCGTGATACGATCTTAATGCGAGGAATGAAAAAAGAAAGGCAAAGGCAGTTAGCGGATGTAGGACTCGGCGGCTGGAAATTAACGCGCGTGAAAGAAAAAGGTGACACTCTGGCGCTGGCAGGGCCGCTGCTGCTGCTGGGCCGAAGCCATTAAAAGATCTCCTTCTGGGGAAGACAGAGCGGTATGGAAGGCTGGAGAATGGAGGGCACTGAGCTATCGCGGTTAGAACTCTGCCGAGGGCAGAAATCGATAAGAATCGGACTTTGCGCGCGTTTCACACCCTCGAGAGAAAGAGAGAGACTTCAGCTCTTCTGCTTCTAGAACGATGAAAAGAACCTTTTAACTTACTCAAAGGACATTCTTCAGGGATTAGTGAGCGTTATTCTACTTTTTTTTATTGTTAACAAAAGGGCAACTTGCGCTTTATCTTTGTAATTGAAAATAAAGTTTATCAAAATCTGAAGTTTTTTAAAATCCAATCTTTTGGGATTTTTTTTACTGTCAATGCTGTAACAAAGGGTCGCAAGGATAAAGTAAAGTTTATTATAAACCTTTGAAATGTACAAAATTTATTTCTAACATCACTTATTTGATTAAGTATATAAAACGTGATATAAATCATTTTCGAAATATTAATGTTTTATGGTGACAGTACAGTTTATAAAATTTGTTCTTCAATAAATAAATTCAATTCAATTAACTAATTTAGCCGTTATCTACTTTCATTTTTAGTATTTTTTAAAATTTACTTCTGAAGTAAAAATATTCACGAAAAGCATAATTGTATTATGCAATGAAACTTTAGATTACTCAAAGTTACTTTTACGAATGTCTATAAGAGTAAAATACCTATGTTTTAAAAAGCAAGTATAAAGTTCTCAATGTAGCTTATGTAAGAGTAACCAGTAATAAAATTGATCAAAAATTGATGAAAAATAAAAACTTTTGCAATAAATTTTTCTACATATCTACTGTAGAACGAAAGAGTAAAGAAATTTTATTTGTGAGTTTGACTTAAAATCAAAATTTCTATAGTTATTCTTAATATTAATTGATTTTATATACAATTACGTACTATCTTTTTTCTTTTTTTTTCTTTTTACGTAGTAAATAGCTTTTTTCTTTATCGAACACACGTTCATCGAAATATTTCGATCAATATGATTAGATAAATTTTTTACAACGAAGGTAAATTCCATCCGATGCAGTTGCGGTTTGTGCACCTCGAAGGCTTCTCTTTACCTTTTCGAGCTTTGCAAGCTCCCGCTCGTGCAGCTTCGCGTCCTGGCTCCCTCTTTTTCTCCATCGCGCTCCGAACTTCTTCTCGGAGCGTGAAACTTTCATGAGTTTCACACCGATCGAAGGATTTTATTTGCGAGTGTCGCTTTGCATTTTTACGATCCGTAGGACCTTATGCGTGTCCCGTGCTTCTCTCTCTCTCTCTCTCTCTCGCTCTCTCCTACTCTCACGTATACATAGCCGCTCGTTTTCGAAAGACGCTTGAATGGCGTGTCGTTCTCTCTTCTCGGAGGCCAAAGTCTTGGCGGAAGACGGCGGAAATCGAGGAGGGCGGAGGCATGCATATGGCCTCGACTCCCCGTATAAAGCCACGTCTATAGGTACGTACTTGCCGCTGGGCGAGGTGAGCCAACGGCTCAGAAAATAGGCCGTAGTCGCCGTCGACTTTCGAACCGGCCGACTCTAATCTTTGTTTTGCAAAGCAGTGCGCCTATCTTGAACACCCGCTCCGACCTATTCTCGCTCCGCTCGAACGGAATACTCAAGCGGCGGCGGCCGATAAGTCGATCCGTCTACTGCATCAACACCTGAGCGACGAGAGAGAAAAAAGCTTTCAATGGATGCGTCTGCTGCGCGCGCAAGCAAGAAGCCGCCCAGCTTCCAACTTCGTCATGACAAACTTTCCGGCGCAAGAAAGCCATCTTTCTTTTCATTCAAGTCCATCGAGATCGTTTCCACGCAAACTTGTTGGTTGCTTCAATCCTCCTCCACCCCCCCCCCTTCTACATCTTTCTCTTTACCTCTCTCTCTCTCCTTGTCGCTCTACCTCTTTCGGTGGTAACTTGAGAAAATTCCGAACTTGACGCGCTTTTCTCAATCACGTCACGGACTATGAAAAGTGACGCGCGGAATAAGCCCCGAGCATTATTGTAGAATCAACAAAGTCTCTGAACTCGCTCCTATAGCGCGCCGCCACGCGCCGGGCCTGTTTTACATTCAGCACGCATTGCCGTTTTTTTTACCTACATAAAGATACTTATTTTATATCTGAAATTCTACTGCTCGTTTCCCGCCAACTTCTCTCTTTCTCTCTCTCTCGCTCTGCTATACACCACTTTTTCGGCCTGCCTTTTCCACTTTGTGATATATGGTTTGTGCCAACGGTAGGATTAAAAAAATCCGATAGAAGCGTTTTCATATTTCTAAACTAAAGTGACAGGCGGCGTTGTTGAGAAAAAATTTTTTAGGAGAGAAATTTTGTGCTGTTGATAAACTACACATCCGTAGGAAAAATCATTTATTACATATTTACAATTTTTATTACTTAATATATCCGTTCATCTGTGAATTTCGTAATTATCATCCTGAATTGACATACTTTATTTAATTCAAATATTTGTGTACCAACATACCACAAATACATATTTTATTTTTAAAAATTTTGATTGGAAATATTACACATTGAAAGTAAAACAACGTTATTTACAGTCGCTAACGTTAATTAATAACCAGCGACACATTAAAAGAATGAATACGATCATTTTAATAATTCTTTTAATTTTACAAAAAAGGGCAACGTAATTGTGAAATAATTTGTTTTCAATATTTAAACTTAAATGTACAGCTCTTATTCATGAGGACGTAATCCAGAAACACGTTTAAGAAAAGCGTATTGTAAAGGTCTAACCTGTCTTGATACTTGCTTAAATTAGTTTCTGGAATACGTTCTTGTTAATAAGATCCGTCGAAATGCAATAGATCGTGACGGTTTGAAGACTATCGTCGAATAAATTATTCTAATTATTAGTAGCGACAATCGCATTTGATTTAGCCAAAGATTTTTCTTATACTGTAAGAAACTTAAAATTAATGGTTAGTATCGAGATAGCAATTTATTGATATATTGATTTTTTGATCAATCCTTCCCAATCCAGTATTTTATATATTTTGCGAGAGTGATCGGAAATCTTAAATTCGGATAATCCAAATGCTAACTTTTTTATTTTCAGTGTCACTAATAATATTAAAAACATCGCTTTAATAATAAAATCCTTGACGAAATAAATGTAAATAATGAAGAAATCAACAGTTAAAAAATAATACATTAAGCTACGAGAGCTAGTTTAGAATATTTATGTTAACTCGATAGTTCCGTAACCGTGAAAAATAAATTAGATGGGAAGATCTACTCAATAAAACATAAGAAGACAATCAAGTGGAACGAATCAACGTAGGAAGCGACCCAAAAAAGCAGATTGGTCGAGTATAGAAGCAGCTTTTCTGATGCGTAAGCGTCGTATCTCTTACTTTTCTCTCTTTCTCGAGCTCTTCTTCTTTTTCTCGCGTGTTCTCTTGGGATCAAGAAGTTCTGAAAAATTTATTACTGCGTTTCAGACGATGAGATTAAGTACAAGATGAAAAAAGCAAAATTCACGAAATTGTCGATGAATGACTGCACGGTTCTCCGTTCAATCGAAACCAGACGTGTTTGATCTCCTTATACAACGTAATATTTTTCGACTTATAAAAATTAAGGGGACAAAATACCATATTAAAGCTTATAAAAAATACTTTGTCTCATTTAAACTTAACTTGATTTTAAAGAATTCGATTTTGAATTCTATTTTTTAATTGAATTAAAAAAAGTAGTATACAGAAAAAATAAAAAAAAATCTTAAAATTTATTTGAAAAATTAAAAAAATCAATATTTTATATTATAAAATTAAAAGTTTTATGTATTTCCAGAATCAGTATATTTACTCGAGGATAAAACGGATAATGAAGCCAAACACATTCGGAAAAATAAATTTCATTTACCGGATCAGCTAAAAACCGTAAGGCGAAGAAATTACAGATATAAGGATATGTGTATTGATAATGAGCATGCAGCTGTTGCAAAATCAAGTTATGTGAAATTAAAATAAAGGTACAGTTACCTTCTTTTTCTAAAGTAACGTATTTTCAATTATCAAAATTTAAGTTAAATTTACATACTAAAGTGTTTATTATTTGTTTGCAGGCACTAATAGTATCTTATATATCCTTTTAAACTTGTTCAGTGATAATAGGATAAATCAATTAATAAATAAGTGAAAATGGGCTTATTTTCAATTGTTTACAAGAAGAGGTAAGTACCATTTTGAAAACCAAATTTCGATTCAGCATTTCGTCTTAAATGTTATTATTTTAAATATGAGAAATATTCAGACATTTTAATTAAATTGTATTTTAAGTTTATAAAAATTATATAAAATTTTCTTAAAGTATCACTCACAAAATGTTATACCACTAGACCATAAATTAAAAAATATTTATATATATATTTAGTACTTGCATATATATTTACATTCATTTATAATACGTAATAAACAACAACTATTATCGATCATTACTAATAAAAAATATCAAATAACATCAATCAAAAATTTACCGTAATTAAAATCCAACTGTTTGTCCCAATAAATAATAAATTACCAATTAGCCCACACCGATATTTTCAAAAAGCGCAGCAACCCGGCAAATGTGACCTTGCGGCGCGCGGCACTCGCGATGAGATTAATATTGCAGACGGCACGCAGGCGTCTCTTTATTAGGACTCATTAAACTTCGCTGTCGGATTAATCGCAGTGACGAGATAATACACGCCGGTCTCAGCGGACTCTCGAGCAGTGCCAACAGCAGCAGCCGTCCCCCCGACTTCAACAAATATATAATACATATAAAGAGCCTCGTACTGCATATAGATTCGTTCATTTCGATCCAGCTCACGGCCCGGCTGCGGATCATTTGGCTCATCGAGCCGAAAACAATAAAGACGCGCGGCCCAGCGGACAGATAGATCAGCCTCGTGATTCAGCCACTTTTACCTTTCGACCTCGCGCACATCTGTAACCTCGTACGTCTGCTAGCGCAATAACACTTCAACCGTTCCGCCCGCAAGCTCCCAGCGCGACGCGCTGTCGGCTTTTATTCGCGCGCCTATGACACTACTTTGAGAGCCGCGTAGCCTCTTGCCTGCTTTATCACTGCTAAAACGCTTTGCGTGCGCGATAGCGCAGCAGCTTTCGCCCGACGGATTACACGTGTACATTAGCGCACGCGCAGTCGCTAATTTCTGGCCGGCTCCCGCATTTTGCGCGGCTGCGGCGCGCTGCTGCACACTTACACATGGATATGTAAACACAGGCGTGCGGTTCGCTTTGGAACACAGGCGTCAGGGAGAGAGATGGAGAGAGATGAGCGCCTAAGTGAACTGGCCACCGCTCGCACAGCGCTGGATGACCTTTCTCGTTTATGCGTGCGGCACACGTCCATTTTATCCTCTCTCACTCTCTGGCGCTCCCTGTACTTGATGCGCGCTCTGGCAAAATGGGAATAACGTACGAAGCTTGACAGGGTAATTAATCGCGCGTCGATATTAATTTTGCAGAGTCTGCACGCTGCGCGAGCGCGGCAAGCTCGCGGAGAGGGTAACTTGCTCCAAAACTCCCCGCTGAAGTTCCATTATCGTTGCACCGAGGGGAATAATGCGATTACGAGTTTCAGCTTGATATTCATTATGTTTAAAACTTTTCTCGACTTTTCTTATTCGTTTTGCCATCGATTCCTTTTTTCTTGCTCCCGTGTATAGCGGAATTCAATCGACGATTCTGTAATATTTGTGTTGATTTTTTCACCTTTTTATTTATTTTATGTTATTTTATTAATAAAGTCACAACTATGCTTATGCACTTTATAATTACTCATTTTTAAATGAACGGTAATTGCAACGTTTATTGAATAATGCGGGTCTTAAGTTAAATTTGCATGAATACAAAACGTACGGCTTAAATTAATAGCGCAGCTAAAGCTGCTCAATCTATGTTTATCCAGGAAGGCTGAAACATTATAATATTGATGTACCTAGCAGAAAAGTTTTTTTTGAAAAAAGATATTATGACAAATGTATTTAGTGGTTATTATGTATATTCATAAAGATATATATGATAACAGTTTACTTGAATGTACAAATGTCGACATCTAAAGGTATAATCATACGCCGTAAGTGAAAGAAAGAGAAATATTAAAAAATAATACCAATCAATAAAATAAGAAATATTTATTTAAGTTAAAATTGTAACGTATTTAATAAACTAATTGTCTTACAAAGCTAATTGGCTCAATTTTATTGCATAATAAAGGTATCATAATGATGAAATTCAAAGATGTACTAGAGAATATATAAAAATGATATACTTGAATTTAATTAAAAATTCGTAATTCTGAAATTGTGCTTCAAATTCAATTATTACATTCATTGATTTAATTTATTTTACTGTAATAATAATTAATAATAGTGATTTTAACATTTTAATTTGTATTTAAATAGAGATTCAAAAGTATGTTTCTCCTATGAAAATGTCTGTAATTATACATTTATATTAAAATGCAAAATCACAGATATTAAGGTTAATTCATCTATTAGAAACAACTGCATAATCGCAGTGGTTAAAGTGCTGGGTCCTGCATCCCCATTAGTTCTTTGCACTCATCGGTGCTATACTGGCTACTATCAAGTTAACAGATGCACTGCTTTGTCGGTATTCACTGACGCTGTCAGAAATATAACGATAGAGAAAGAGAGAGACAGAGAGAGAGAGAGAGAGAGAGAGAGAGAAGAAAAAAGATAGAAAGTCTTGATGTCTAAGTAGGATTGACAAAGAAGAAGATACGAAGAACGGGAAAATGGAAGACAGCGTGTAGCTTGAATAGTACTTTCCTAACGAAGTGTGGAAATTAAATTTCTTTAAATGGCGTAGGCGTAAAAGACGCCCGCCCAACGTGTTCTTGCAATGTCGTCGACTCTCATTATAGCAGTGAGTAACGAGGCTGATTACACTTTGAAATATCCATTATGAACAAAGATTGGAGAAGAACGTGCGCAAATTGTATAGCTTAACCCTCATATCTCAATGGCTTTTATGCGCTTTCATAGTTGTGTACATTGTATTATTTGCGTATTGAATTAAATTCCAGTTTAATTTTGTCTTTTATCTTTACGTTATGTAAATTGGAGAAGTATGAGAAGATGTGTTTAAACTTTTATTTTAATCCACGTGCACATTTCATAGACGATTGGTTTTTCATTTCTAAAAAACCTAAGTCTAACTAAATATTATTGGGGAAAAACATATCCTTAAGTAAAAAGCTCTTTCCAAATTTGAGGTCAGATTTAAAAAATTTATCACCAAAAATTCAATATGGCCGCCTGAAAATAGCTGAACTTTAAGCACCGCCTGTCTAATTTTAACAATTAACGTATCGTTTTATTCTGACAAAATAACGTTCAAAAGCTAACTATATTGCATCCCTACAATGTAGAATAATATTGTCCATATTGAATTTTTAGTACTAAATTTTTTAAATCTGACCTCAAATTCGGAAAGAGCAGGGCTTTTTACTTAAGAATATGTTTTCCTCCAATAATATTTAGTTATAGGCTAAGGTTTTTTAGAAATGAAAAACGTGACAGTCAATATGTTAAATATTATACAAAATTACAAATGTATTTTAAACAATTTCAAGTATCATTGTTTTTATAGTACTTTTTTATTATTAATTAATTATTAAATTTTGAAATTGTTTTTGATGCATTGAATATAAGTATAACAATTAAGTATATCAGAGCCCTAATATTGATGAAGATGATAAACACAAAGCCAGAATTTAGATAAATTTGTACTTAAAATTAAAAAAGAAAACTTGCCATTGACACTTACCATTGATATAATTAGTGAAAACACAATAATTATAAAAAGTATTTACTTTGTATTTTTTTTATTTTTCTTCTAAGACTCATATCTGTTAGAAACGTAATATTTAAAAAGGTATCTATTTATCTTATAATAAAAACGATCGAATATTTTATTTTTCTCCGAATATTGTTATGGGCATATAAACCCTCGTTTTACACTGAAAATTTTCTTATACCGAGAAATTGCGGATACCCTCAGTATTTAATCATTAATCGGCGTATAGTTTTTATCATTAAATAATTACTTACTAGTCTGCGTTATCGTATTAATAATTAATTTATCTAAGTTATTATATATAATTATACTGTCATCTATTCAAAGTGATGATCAAAGGTGATTATATAGCTACGAGGAAATTCCCTTTTTACAAATGATACTAATGACAGCTCATCAAAGTACAGTAAAAGTATAGTACAATCTGTAGTAAAAGTAAAGTACAATCTCTTAGACATATTTCATATTAATATTACTTAATTTATTACAATATTTCTTATTTTTTTATTATTAATAATGAGAATAAGTGTACAAGTAAATATATTTTAAAAGTCCGGTCTTCATTGATATACATATGTAGGAACTTTATTTAAAGGTACTGTATTGCCTCGAAGGCAAGTCGTGGTCGAAATTGTAAACAAAAGACAGGTAGTTACTCCTTATACAATATATATTAGGAATATATTAGAATTTTTCATCCCAGGAGGATGTATACGGGTTCTTACGCGCAGAGGACCCTCAATAGGTAAATAGGTGGCGTACACGCAGGGAGCTCCTAGGCTGTATTGGCGGCTAATACAGCCTAGGAGGCTATAATATTGAGTTCAATACAGATCAGCTCGACTGATTATATGGCGCAAATGTATGTAAAACGGATAGTACAATGAAATC
>UELX01005104.1:0-14974 GCA_900480035.1 Eupelmus urozonus | reverse complement strand
GATCTGCACTTGTGTAAAAAATATTATTTGTTTAATAAAAATCAGGATAGATTAAGAATCCCATGTACTTGGTATCTTGAAGAATTTTCGCAGTATTTTTTCAATATAATAATCTTATAAATCGACTGATAATTTAAGTGATTCAAATTTTTTTTAACACAAAACTAATATATCATTTGTTCTTAAAATTATTGCAAAATGAAAAACAAGTGATAATGAAAAATGTTTAACATTTGAGAAGCTGCGTGAAAAATTTAACAAATAAAATATCATTATAATTTATAAGGGTATATTAAAGTCATTAATGATTTGATGATACAAATGTTTAAATATGTATTGTTTTTCGATAGTATCAAAAGTTTCCTTCTCAAACATATAATCATAAAAACTCATTTTAAATCCAGGAAAATAGCATGCATAGCTTCATGAAATTTAAAGTTTGCACAAGAAAGAAACAAGATAATTCAAACATTGTTTTAAACTCTCTATAAAACTTGCCTCGTTCAAACGAATAAAAGTCATTACAACGAGATGCTAGCCAAACAGAACGAGAATTTTTTATTCTCCAAATTCATAAAACAGTCCAGCCTTCTGGTAACTGCGATCGTCTCCTCACAAGCGCATTGGCTAAAGCTTTGACCAAAGGAATTCTGCAGCTATCCTAAATAAAAGCTCGTCCACTGAACAAGTGCGGAGCTTTTCTTAGCTAGTTGAAGGTGATATGTAACGTAAGCTCAAATTTTCTGGAGATAAAATTTTTCTTTTTATTTAAATTTAAAATTGTTTTGTAGCGATTTGCATGACTTATTTATTTGGTTCTTATTATTAACATTTATTCTCGCATTTTAAAGCATATTTAGAGAATATTTTTAATGGTTTGAATCTTGCGTTATTCAAAAATGAATACATTCACGAAATCACTTGCACACATTCAACATTAGCATAAAACTATTTGAATTTTTGCCTATCCAATTCAGTGAAATAAATTTTTGAATTTCCCTCAATTTATTAAGGTCATGTTGGAGAATCCGCTTGAAAAACTTTATTCGTAATTCAAATTTATTTCCATAACTTTCAGTAAATAAATTTAAGAAAATTTTTACCTAGAATTCCATCTTTGAAATTGTACTATTATTGCTATACTTGTTGAAGGTTTCTCATAAAATTTATTTCACAGCTATTCATAAATTCAATGCATTGACAGCCAACAAGCGTAATAACAGGTCATTTTGTTATTTATTCTGATAATGTTATAAACATTGAAAAGACTGTGCGTACAAAACAAAATTATTGTTTATAATATTATTTCTTTACCTAAAGCTATGCGCAAACTAATCAAAGAAAAAACAAGTTCAGTACAAAAGTAAAAAAACACCATATCCCTGTATTCAACTGTAATTTCTCCTACCAATAACCACCATCCCATCATCTCAAATAAAAAAAAAACTATTTACTCCGAATCTATAAGAATTATCTCGATTCTCTTCAATCCGTCTCACCTTCCTACTATCGACAACTAACTCTTTCAATCACTTTTTTCCTCCACCTCGCTAAGCGAAATCGAATAAAAGCCCCGCACAATGCGCGCGTCCGATCCGTCGGCCTCGCCCAATAAGAATTTTCCATTTTCATTTTCACGACGGCCACGGGGCTTTCATCGGCCGGCGCTTTTCAGACGCGCGACGCGCGAGGAAAAAGAGGGATGTGCCCCGGCTTTAAGCGCGGCTGTACACATCTGCTCGAGGGTGATAAAAGCTTCGGGAATGCGGTAGAACGGGAAATTCCGCCGTGTACTATGGGGACGGCGCGTGTTTTCCTTTTTCTTTTCGCTGTTGGATTATTGTTTGAGCTTTTGCGATATTGCGTTACGAGGCGCTCGCGCGAGACTGGCCTTCTTTGGGGCACTGGGGTATTGCTTTTACGAAGTTTTCGAGGGTCGTGTCTTTATCTAATTTTTGAGTGAGGTGAGTGCTTTTTTAGAGTGGGATTGGGTTGAAACGAAGGTTTTATTTGGTTTGAGAAAAGTTTATTTTATTTTGGTGACGATACGATTGCTTGAAGAAAATATTTTTAGGAAAGAACAATTTGACAAATTTTTTGTGAAACTGACCTTACGTAACTGTAGTTTTTCAAATTGAAATTCAAATGAATTTCTTCTACAATTGCTCGTCATTTCCTATGGTTCCTGTTAACTTTTTAATAAGCCAATTTGGCGCACTAAACTTGTACTCGTGGTGAAAAAGAAGAATAGAAGGAAAATGTGTATTCATGGAAAGCAGAATGTCCAGTACTAGTGAACAAAGTATAATGAGTATGAAAATGCGTGAAAAAATGAAGAAATTGGAGGTTATATAACCAAGTTATAAGACAAGGAACAAAAGAAAATAATAATGGAAGGGGGTCAAACTGTAGTTAAAAAGTGGAAGTTGTTGAAGAACAAGAAAAGTAGGATAAGTGTTACATGATATTAAACAGCACTTACGCAATTACCCGGTGTCGAAGGACATTGTAGAATTATACCTAGTTGTACAACAAATTAACCGCTCTTTAAGCTTTATTTCTGATTTTTAAAAAGAAAATTTTAAAAATAAGAATTCATTTATGAAGCTACTTAAAATGATATTTACTTCCTGTTTCAAATATTGATAATAAATATCTGCTAATGACTTAATAAATTGTAATAGTAACATCGTAATACCAAATCTTGAATTCTTATATGACTAGCTTAAATCTGCATTTTATAGTCCTTTGGACCCTGACTTCTTATGAGCAGCATCCATAACTTATTAAATTTCATCACCATAATTAGATTTGTTCTTTTTAAAATTCAAAACAAATATTATCAAACTTACTATTTACAATACCAACTGCTACAAACCCACTATAATCACTAAACATTCTCTTGTAATTTTCAAGCAAAACCAACGCTCCATGATCACAAACATTCGTTACTAAAAGCGCTCACGCAGCCTTCGTCTTCCGCGCGGAATAATTCAAAAGAACGTATAATTAGGACATTACCCGAGCCAGCCAAAGCAGACGACAGCCGCGGAAATAAAACGAGAAACCGAGCTCCGTCGACAAAATCCAGCATCTCGCATTACCACAACCCCCGACAAGAATACACCTATAACAATCCCAACCAGCGCACCAGTCAAACCTCGTCATTATTTAAACCCTCTAAAACGACAGCCTCTAATCCATTATCATACCTCCTCGCGTCTGCAACTCTCTTTCCTACCAGAACAAGAAGAAGACGAAGGGCGAACTTAAGCGTATTACCGGTGCAGGCCAGATCGATTTCCGGGCGTATAAATCGATTTCCATCGGGGTAGCTCTCATCTGGCTCGGCCCATCCTCGGCCAAATTTCCGCGAGTTAATTTCGCGGAACTGCACTCCGCAGCCGGCCCAGTCACTCGCCATTAGCTTCAAATTGTCGTTGACGAGGCCAATTGTACGCGCGCGCCCTCAGCCCTGTGCGCACTCTACACGGAGTCGTTTATCGAACCACACCGGCTCTCTGTTACCACCTGGCGAGTTGCTTCGGCTGTATATCGCCTGGGGGCTCGTTCCTCTTTTCGCCCGGATACTTCCGGAGTGGAAACAGACGTATGGATCGTACGGCTGGTTATCGCGACCTGCCAATTACAGCCGGCTGCGAGCGCGGCAGTTTTTAGGGTGAATTTATAATTGCGCTTGGTGATGAGATAGATGGCCTATCGCGCGGAGACACTCGATCAAAACCGATAGCTATTTTCTGCTTAATTAAAAATTGAGCATCGCGACGGTATCGCTTCATCTTGGGTGAAGGGGCTACGTGGTGGAAGCGAGATAAGCGGGAATGTTTTGTTGGAAGTTGAAGAATTATAGGAATAGAGCGGCATTGAAAACTGCTGAAAGTTGGAAATTTTGATAAAAATATTTGGATTTGCAAATTTCAGCAATTTTCAAGGTCATTTTATTTGTGGATTTTTTCTAAGAAAAGATCGTTTCGAATTTATAAAATTATGGAAACGATGCTGCGTGAAATATTGTTTGTTTTGGTGAAAGACCATTTTGTTTTAAAATAGTAAAGCCTGTATGACCTTCTTAGATAAAAATTCAGTGCATGCGTATTTGTCTTTTATTGAATCTCGTGTCATCAATTTTCATTCCATGCTGTATTCGAGATCGTAAATTTATATATTTCCGATTTTCCACGCATAAAACCCTGGGATAACGCCACTTACGGCAATATTTCCGGCATTCGTTTATTGAATTTTAAATTTCATGGATTTATTAACTGACCTAATGGGTTAAATAAAAATAAACTACTCTCAAATACCAGACTCTGATAATTAGTGGAAAATTGATATTTTATTGGTATATTTTTTTTTCAAAATATGACAAAAAATAATTGCTGAATAAATGTCAGTGCTAGATTACTTATATAATTTTAAGTCTATAAACGATGAAGTTAGCAATCATTATATCAAATTTTATATTTTATTTTAACAATATTCATAATAACGTTCTGTTATAACATGATTATTGTATCATAAATGGAAAATGCATTAGTCTAAATTATGGCTAATGAAGATAAGAAATCATCTGCGTGTAAGTTAAATGCAAGATCTGCGCTAAACATCATTACTGATGTTATATAAACGACAATTCCTATTATGATTAATAATTTCTGTCAGCGATCTTTATTACAAGATTTTGCTTTTTCGAAAGTCAACTTTTTATAATTCGATGTTTTGATGAGTTCTAATGTATTTGAGTCTCTTGATTCAGAAAATATAGTACGTTCCTAAGTTAACTCCTTACTTATCTTAATATTTTAATAAATCAATTTGCTAATAATACATATTCGAATCACAATAAAAAATTTCAGTTTGTTTCTGACTTTTGCCATATTTTTTCTACAAAGCGCATATAACAGATGACAGAAATGAGCTACTTGAAGATCAAAAAAATATATCTATCCAGCCAGCTGAATTGTAGTACAAGTGCAACAAAAAACATCCATGCGTGCATAAACATACAGAAGACTTACAATTTTTAATCTGCATACGTATGGTACTTTTCTAGCCCAAATGTGGTACGTTTCAACTTCGCATATACTTTGATCATTCTTGCGCAATATCACTTCAAAACTGTACCAAAAGTGTAGGTGCCTTTCATTTTTAGAATTTTTTTATTGCGATACGTGTAATATATACATGCTGCAAGCCTAACAACATTCGGCTAATCATACTTGACACAATTTGCTTCTAACAGAAAAGACCGAAATCAGAAATAGTCCGCTACTTTTATGCTGCCACTTTCGTATAGTAAACGTAATGTTCTGATTTATGTATCACGTAGTGAGGGATATATAAGTAAAGGGCGTGGGCGAATGAACAAATTAGTGTCCCGCGTTGCTAGACATGTCTTTCCACCGATTAAAATTAATCGATGTAAGGAAAAATATGGCCATTTGCTGCACCACGACTTTTGTTTATGTTTCTTTTAATTTATATTGCTTCAATACTGAGAAAAATAATGAGCAGCGAGACTGAAAACGGTTACGAAAAAACGATTTATTTAAAGATGCTTAAATTGGAATCTTGACTTTTCCGCCGTTTCTGTTTTGGTATGACACATATGAATAATTGCCGCAGACTTAACTAAAAATTGCTAAACGTAATGTTGCAAGTAACTTATCAGTGTAAAGTTGAGTTTCATTAAATAAATTATAATTTTATAAAATATGTTTAATTCTTAGGACAAAAAATAAGCATAAAACTCACGGCAATATATCCATTTTTCCAACATTTTATGTGTTAATTAAAATAATAGTTGTGAATCTGGTAACCATCCAGAAAATTTCATTTTGGCAGATTTTACACTTTTGCTGTGTGGCAATTTTGTTCAAAAGTAAATTTGACTGCAAATAAACAATATAATAAATAAGTATATATAAGTAAATAAGATTTCTGGTTCTTCATTTAAAAATGGACTTATTCTAAACGTTGGACAGATTTAATTTCTATATATACCTATACTAGAAGGCGCTTTATCTCAATAACCTTTAAGCTATAATGACAATGAGTCTATTCAAGAAGCGTTATTAAGGATGCAGGGGAGGGGTCATTTCTGTCTGGCATTTAGAATCACCATAAAAGTATCTACGAAACTAATGTAAACCAAACAAATTAAGGCAATTAATAAAAGTTTTAAATAAGCAGAGTTTAAGCCAAGCTAAATTTGTAACGTCAATCACAAACCCCATCATGCGTACAAAAGCTAATTAGCTAATTAAACCTCGATTAAAATTCCGATAAAAAATTCAACGCACAATTAGCCTTCCCTCGCTCTAAAACCCCCATCATCGGAAGAAAAACTCGCTCCCCGACAAAAATAAAACCCAGCGCAAAAATCGACCTCCGTGACAACGAAAATCAAAGCCTCTCAAGAAGCCCATCGGCCAAATCATCCTCAACTCATCTCGCAAAGTACCTCGAGTGCCCTCCCGAGCGCCATTTAATTCCCGCAAAAAGCGCAATTGGCCAAGTCGGCGATTTCCCCTCGCGCAGGCATCCCGAAGAAGCCCGGAGAGTCAACGAGAGTGGCGACATTCGCGCGAAAAAATCCGGAAGTGCCCCGCTCTCAAACCTGACTGCGGTAAGTAATTCACGAGGGGCGGTAAAAAATCGCTGGAGCTTCGGCGTTGCGCTAGCAACGAGAAGAAAAAGAGGGGCTTCTTTAACGTAGCGGCGCGCAAGCTCATAACGAGGTCGAGAGCAGCGCGCGGCCGGCAAGTAGAACAAGACGGGCTAGTCAGACGAGCGAGAGCGGAGAGAGGCGAAAGTGGAGTAAGTAGCCAGGCCTGTAGGTAAAATATAATTACGCGGAAAAAATGTGGAAAAGAACAACTGGACGCACGCAGGGAGCGGCTCGTTTGCCGGCTGGCCGAGGGTTAATGCTGGCAGGGCGCGTGGAAGTCAGAGTAATGACGAGTCGTGAAAATGCAAATTTTTGACTTTTTGTTCGTGATGGTAGATTAGAGCTGTGAGGAAATTCGGTGAGGGATGAGAGGGCAAGTTAAGCTTGAGACAAAGAAATGAAAGCTCTCTGATTCGTTTGCGGGTATTATTAATGGTTCGGGCAATTTTAAAAATGACGTGCATTAATAAAATTGGTTATCTACTTTATGCGCGGAAAACTTGATCTTCGCCGGCTTTTTCCCCGGTACAATGAACGCAATTTATAAAACAGTATAACGAGCCAGAATCTCCGTCCAACATAAATCACGTATGAAAAATTCAAAGCAACCCTCCTGGCTAAGTGAAAGTTCTCGTACAAAAGGGCGGAATAATAACCGGCGCACAAAGCACTTCCAGATAAATTCTACAAAAAAAAAAAGAAAAAAAAACAACAACAAAGAACAATGACAGACGCGAAAGGGTTAAGAATACGGGTTCACCTGAAAAGTCGGAACAAGAGCGAGTTTAAGCGCGCGGCGGGTAAAAAAGTAGCACTGGAACTGTTGAATATAGGCGGAAGCACGCGGGGGAAAAGAAATAGGCGGAGGCGAGTGAAAAAGAGAAAGATAATACTTGCAGGGCCCGCCTTACACTTGCCCGCGCGGAACAATGACGCGACGGTTTTACAGCAGTTTGATTGTTCTTTGCTTCTCCGGCGCATTCGAACCAGCCTGGTTTTTGCAATTACCCTCGACTTTCGAGCCTCGCGCGGACTTTTTTCTTCTCGCGATTAATAAAATCTTGGGATTATCTTAGAGAAGTGGAGGAAATTTCTTGGAACTGGAAAAAGGGGCTGTAATGCGAATGTAAATCCGCAATGGAGATGCTAATTGCTCCCGAGGTGCTCCGGCGTCTTGTTATACCGGCTGGATGCGCAGCTTTGCATCCTAGTTAATTGAATTAACCGCGCTTCGAGTCTGCTCTGCTGGCGGTAATGAGTTTTTTATTCGGTTGGTTAAGGTGTAAGCAAGAGGGTTTTTAGAAATTCGGATTGACTGTTTGTTTAAATTTCTTGTTGATGTAATAATTGTAGTTGTAAACTGATGTGTGAACAAAAATTTGAAATAATGTTTCTGTAGTTGTGTTAAGCAACAAATTTGATTTCAATGCATAAAAAGTTCAGGGTAAAGACGACTTAAATTATGTTATTTTTTATTAAAAACCTATATAAAATTAAGTAGTAAAGCTGGTTAGAGAGACTATTCGATCAACCTATAATGTGTACCTATGATTCTACAGGTTTGAGTTCAATAATCAAAAATTTATAGCTGTTTCTATTTAATTTATCTTTTACATACAAAAATTTTTAATCAAGTAAATAAGTACTATGAGTCGTTTTATTTTATCCTTACATTTTGTTAAAATTTATTCGATGAATATAGAGGAACGTGTAGTATTAAAGTGATAAGATTAAAAAAATTTACTTAAAGATTGTACATACCACTTCCGATTCTGTATGATAATTATTGAAAAAATTTACCTGTAACAAAAAAGAAATTATTAATTTGATGCTTAATAGAAACAGGCTTTAAAGATCTACTAACCAATTTTACAATTTAGAGAACTTCATTTAAAATTCGTTTAGAATAAAGAAATGTAAATTCAACTTTTGAGAGGAATATTTTAATTATCTACGAAATGAACAATTTATTTAAACTCACTATCTCATTATAATCTATGGCATAACAGTTCTCAAATAAATTTATTTAATTTCTAACATTTATTACATTCATGAAGCATTGAAGATATAAATATCCATTAAATAAACTCAATTTTTATTCAACTTTCTTTCAGCCTTCCATCACAGAATTTAGTTAATGAAGCGTGTAATAACATCAGCCAACACAAACTTCTAGGGTAAAAAAGTTTTCAAATATAAACTTCAACGAGAGAAAAAGTTAACCAAACGGCAAAATAGGCGTGGGCGGAGGAAGCAACTTTCCCCCCGAAGTATAAGAGACGATTAAAATTAAATAAAGAACGTCGTTAAGAAAATTCTCTCGGGAAAACCGACAAGTACGCGGCGAGTTCGAATGAGCCTGGCCAAGAGATAAAGAACACTTCTACAAAAGACAGGAGCGGAAAAAAAGCGCGGACTTGTAAATAGAGCGAAATGAAGAAAGTAAAATATGTTAAAGGGAAATAAGAAGTAGCAAGCGGAATGAAGTAATTGAAGAAAAGGAGAAAAATGCAGGGATCCAGCAAGATGCTAGATAAATGTCTTATGTTAAATTTATTTGAAGAATGAGGTGGAATTTGAAATTTTAATTTTGTTATGACTGTATAGCTACGTCGTGTTTTAAACAGTTTATACTTCGCATGTCGTATTTCTTCGTTATTATCGCTCTTTCGTTCTAAGCCTGAATTAAAAATAAGTACAATTTAAACTACCTGAAAGCTTAAATGTTTAAGTACTGTCTTTTTAATAGCTTTAAAAGAAACAATTTTAACATAAATTATAAAATCTAAAAAAAAAAAAAAAATAAAAAATTGTTGAGGGTATAAAAGTTTGTAAAGTGTGAAATGAAAACGACAAAACATTTGAATAATAAGTGTCAACAGACGGCAAGATACAGTTCATGAAAGATATAAGAGGTACCATAAATTTTTGTAAACGTCATAATAAATTACGAAATAATATGCTACAGTAAGTACAGGACTATATTTATAGGTTAACGACCCTCGACTCTAATAATAATGTTTCTTTCACGTTCAACATGACTCTTTTCATCATGATGACGTTAAGAATGGCAGTTTATTTTCGCGCTTCGTAAAGGCCATTTACGTGTGCTTTGTAGCCTAAATGAAATTTTGACGTCGTAATCTTTATGCCTTGAAGAATCGTTGAACTTCTAGTACATACGGTGCAGAAATAATGGACTGAATTTATGAATCAAGGTAAAACAAAATAAACTCAAATTTCGAAGACTAACTACAGTAAATATTTTTTTTTCTTATTTACACGAGCCTCGAATAGATCTGCTAATAGAATTAGCTAAGATATCAGAATTATACAAAATTATCCAATAAAGTTACTTACATATTTTCAAAATCTTCTAAACAATGTTTTTTTTAAAGGTGTAATTACTATTATTATTTGACAATCGAACAGCTGTTTATTTTAATGCAAATATTCATTTTGATTTGCAATTTCGGTATATTAATTTTTAAATAATAAAATATTTTAAATAAACGTACTACTTCACATCAATTGAAGCATTTAGTCGCTATTTAATAGCAGGAGAAAGAAATTTAGGTGACAAGCCCTACTACCTTACTCTCCTTTACTCTATTACTGTACTAGAAATACTATTTCTTTATAACTATATCAAAAATATAGTTATAACAATTTAAAATACTAAACATACAAACATACAAACTTTTAGCAATTTAATAAAAAAAAGACCTATCGCCAAGTATACGATGCAGCTCAGGTTAAAAAGTCCGACTAAGAACTTTAATCTTGATTCCCATCAAGAGCGAAACTTCGTTTGCGATGAGAAAAAACATCATTACCGTTGTCGTTTAAAAAAGGATCATCCGCTAAATTATCGAGTTAACCGTCTACTCCGCGCGGCGCGTATAAAACGTTTAATTTCCAAAGTTATATCCGACTATCAAGGCCCCCGCGAAGAAATGCTGGCTGCGAGAAACCCGGGCGACTTAAAGAGGTAAAAAAAAAGGGGTAAAGCCAGCGTCCTGGCCACAGGATTATAAATAATTCTTCGATTTGCCAAGAGCCAGGGGATCTTTTTTTTTTAGCCCAGTCGACGACACGAAAATCGGGTATCCTCGGCTCTTTTAATCCGACTGCGGGGCGAGCTTTTAAATGGACTTAGAGGCGAGTTTGATTTCGTTGTGCGCGCGAGGCTCGTAAAGTCCGGCGCGGAAAAGAGTTGGATATAACAGCGTACGTGCGTCCGATGTTCATGAGTTTATACTGGACTGGGGTTTTAGTGCGTCGTTATCTTACTTTGTTGTGTTGATCTTTTGAGGATTCATTACAAGTGGTGAGGTGTAAACCTTGCTATGTTGTTAGATTGTAAATATTGGGTGAGGATGGAGTAAATTGAAGGTTTTAAATAGAACTTAAGATAGATTATAAGAAATTGGCATTATAATATTGAAGTAAGGATGTTTGTTTTTTGATAAAATATGATAGATTACTTATTCATTCTCAAATAAACATATGAACATATGCATACATGTATATTTCTATCTTTCAAAGATATCTTCAAAAAAAATGATGAATTAATGTTTAGATGTGCAACCAAGAGTGGAAGAAAAAAGTCCGAATCTAACAAATAGCTATTTCTTTTATGAATTAAATACGAATATAATTATAGCGTCAACTTATTAAAATCAAATCTTTTCTCTTGCTGCAAAAAAAAAAATTATTCAAAAATAACTACTGTAAAGAAATATCATTAATAATTCCTTAAGATATTCTTTACCAATGATTCTAATATTTAAATCTGATATAATTGTCGTATTATATTTATAATATTCCGACGTATAATTTTATTTTAATTTTCTGTTTGAGTTTTATAATAAATACTGGTTAACTTTCATTTACTTATAAATACGTAAATTATAAAGCAAAATCCCTACGAGAAAATGAATGTCTAATTTCGGATAACTCAAAGACGACGAAGAAGGATAGCGAAAACCAAGAAAAAGCACGCGTTTGCACATTATCAAAGGAAGGTATAGTTTTGAAAATCTTTATTTTTCTAGAACACTTTTTACGTGGATTTTTAGTTTTACTAACTCTTCTGAGAAATCCCTTTTTTTTTCATTTCTTTTTCTTTCATTTTTTCTTATTTTGTAAGTTTTCTGTGCAAAATTTTTTTCCGTAATAGCAGTTTTTGCAGCACTGTTATGCTTTTGTGGTTCTAAAACTTCTTTTCGTTCTAAATGAAAACGTATATATATATATATATATATATTTTAATGTGTCTTTTATGAAATTATAGTTATTAAAAAACGTAAGCCATGTTTGTAAGTATTTATTAAAACCATTATATCAATTTTTAAATTTATTTAAAAAGATCATGTTTTTTTTTCTATCCAATACTGAAATTAGCAATAATAATAAAACATTTATTATATATTTAAATATCCTGGTAGAAAATTGATCATATTCTGGGTAGAATTTCTGATTAATAAATATTAATATGACTCTTATTTAGAAATTCTGTTCAAAGCATTTCCAGAATTTTTAAATAAGAATATGGTCAATTTTCTACCAGGGTTTCTACATTCATATTACATAAGCAGTGTATCAAGATTAATTAACAATCGAAAATCTATAGATCACTTTGAATTTGAATTTTATATTTTACAAATTTCCATACAATCAAAGCTCTATATCAAATTATAAAATATTTCCCAAGAAACACGAGAAGGATAAGCTTTCGGCGCTTCCTCCAGCCTCACTTAATCGCGGCTATCACTACGGTCATCTTAAGTTTTCCAACCCCCTCTTTCTATCTCCTCCGACCTAACTGACCAAAGAAATATTTCCCGAGCGCGCGAAAATCCCCTCGAAGCGGTGAAAGCTCCGCACCCTCCCCCTCTAGCAGCTTTTCTTCACCTTGCCCCGGCTCTCGCTAGGCATTTCACCTTCCCTCTGTGTTTCTCTTTTCCTCTCTCTTTTTCTTCCCTCGACTCTGCCCCACACGTGCCCAGCCACCCTGACGTTTTCATCTCCGTTTCCCTTATTTTTCAAAGGCGCGCACGACAAAAAGTACGAGGCCCGGCTAAAGGAGAAGTGCAAGTGAAAGATCGACGTTGACGGGACAGAGAAAGCGTGTGGAGGGAAGAGAAAAAAGGAACGGAGGCCGCTGAATGAGAGGGCGAGGTGAAGCCAGGGAGGAGAGAAAAAAGAGGGAAAGCGAGGGGGGGGAAGAGATTTCATTTGTTAAGAGGTCAATCGATTTCTTGCGCTTCATGGCTTCGAAAGTGTCTCGGGTTCATGGTGTATACACTTTGAAGCTTTGTTGGGTTCGGAATAAAATTGTTGCTCGTGGGTATCGGGTAAATTATATTTTTATCCGAGTCGCGAGTAGTTTAGGGCTTATTTAGAAATTTTACTTTGATAATTCAAAATAGTTTAATGTTTGCAAAATGTTTCATCGATTGTTTAGATATTTTTTACATTTGACATATTCTAAGATTAATATCAAATAAAAATATAAGCATATCACTTCATTAAGTTCAAAGTGTTTTAACCGGGTGCAAAAGATTCTTATTTATCACTCTTAGCGCTGCGTTTAATGTATACGCTCTCTTAAAAACCTAGAAAAATAAAAGAAACTCGAAATTTCTCAATACTAATCAATAAACCACTATTTACTATTAGCCAGAAATCTGTCGCGTATAAAGCTCGCGCGACCGCAATGAAGAAAATGCATTCCGCAGATCTCCTCCACTTCCAGGAGCCCGGATAAATTTCTATTTTTGTTTTTATAGGCCCTTAAAACTTTTACGCGCATATATTTTTATTACGCTCACACGCCGTTGCTCCCCCCGTCGTTCGCCCATATTTTTCCTTCAACAAACTGCAACGGCGATTACCTGCATTCGCGCTTCCTTTTAATAGCAATATTTAACTTTTAGCCTTCTTTCTTCCCCCCCCCCCTCGCTTTCTTGATTACTTTGATTATCGTTTCCTTTCCTTAGAGCCCATTCGTCAAACGGTCCCTTAAACCTATTTAAAGGATTAATTGCCTTCTCTCCGCGAAAAGATCCATTTAGCTTCCAATGCGCCGGATGTTTAAACTCGCAATTTATTTCCAAGCTTGCAGCTTTTGTAATTCGAACGCAAGGGAAGTAAACGATTGGAAGCTTCTGAGCAGCTGCGGTTCGTTGGGTGGCTGGGATGGTCGTCGATTTTTATCGATATCTTTTGAATTTGTATTGAGCGATATTTTTTATGGAGATTACGTAGCTTGCTTTTATCGAGTAATATAGTTAATAATTGAAAAAAGGATAAAAACGTTTATTTAAAAATAGCTTTTAATTAAAATTTGAATAATTAATTTTGTGGAAGGTATAAACAAAGTTTTGAAAAACAAAATTAAACTCATATAAACGTGTTTTTGTTTGCATATTTTAACATACCATATTTAACAAATCAATATTAGGTCGAAAGTTCTCTCAGCTCAAAGCTCAGTAATAAAAGTATACCAAAAATAATTTTAAGACTATTTTTAATAAATTTTTACTGACTACCACTATGCATTAGAGTAAAAATCAGAAGTTTTTTCGATGGCATACCGATGCACATGAGCACCGGGGAGAGATGCGATGCGCGTGTCATGTCTATTGTCCAGTTTGATTTATAATTAATTAATAGTAAGTAATATAATAAGTAAATTAATACTAGGGTAATGCCCAACTTTGAACATCAAAAATAATTCAGAAATGAATAAACTTCCGTTTAGAATGTTTTCTATTTTGTCTTATATGTGTAAGTGTATAAAAACTCAAGTTGAGTTTTATTTTTATTTTATTTATCTCTCTGAAGTTTCTAATTTTCAATTTTTTATTAATTATTTCGAAAACTTGTTTTGGAATTTTTTAAATCAAAAATTTTTAAAATTTTGTATGGATGCGTGTAATAGTACAGTATACTTTACATTATAGTTTTGCACAATATTTAATATCTAATATTTTTGATTTTGGTAAACAACATTCTTAATTTGAATTTGCGGAATTTTACAATTTGTTAGTGTATTATCATTACTCAACTTTGAATGAACATCTTAAGATCCAAATAATAATTCTTTATTATGAAAATATAAAAAATAATCTTTTTTCTGTAATTTAATTTTGTTTTCTGAAACTTTACTTAAGACTTTCTTGACTCTACATGTTTAATATCATAAAATAAGTGAAAGCTAACGACACGAAAGATGTCCATAATTCGACTTTTCCAAATTGTTAGACAGTACTGCAC
>UELX01005103.1:0-14975 GCA_900480035.1 Eupelmus urozonus | reverse complement strand
CAATTATGTTTTTTTAATAATTAACAAATGATCTTAATAACTTTAATGAACGGGATTAAACATAAATCCTACAAAAATAATAGTAGATAAGCTAGGATGGTTCCAGCACAGGATGGTTCCAGCACAGGATGGTTCCAGCACAGGATGGTTCCAGCACAGGATGGTTCCAGCACAGGTGTTTCCATCACAGGGATGGGAGGGGAGGATTCCAGCACAGGGGTTTCCAGCACAGGGAGGGGAGGGGAGGGAAGGATTCCAGCACAGGGGTTTCCAGCACAGCTGTTTCCAGCACAGGGGTTTTCTAGCACAGGGGCTTCCAGCACGAGGGAACGCAGGCCGGGGCCGGAGGGGTTCCGAGCGCAGGGGGATCCGGGCCGGGGGTTCTGGGCCAGAGGGGGGTGCGGATATTCCGATCCGGGCGGGGGATCTGAAGTTGTAATGTAAGCTTTATAGCTGTAATATTAAATTTAACTTTAAGCACATATATCCCTCAAATATAAAGCGATCAATAAGTTCGATCCATGCCGGGGATTTTATTTTATTTTATTTTTTTTTTTTTTAATATTTCGAAAAATCGTCTCGGCGGGGATTCGAACCCACGATCTTCGGGTCAACTAAGTCATACGCCTTAACTGACTGAGCCACGAAGCCCTTACATAATTTATTTTACGTTTTGAAATTTTGACTCAAAAAAGAGCTGTTTTTAAATTTTTTTTCACATTTTGAATCGTGTGACTGAAAAGCGTCTTTAAATTCTTTTTTTTATTATTATAAAAAAGGCAGCAAGTTATTTCCGCAAAGCGGAAAGGGTGAGAGCCCCAACCACCGCTCCCACCTGTGAGGTACAACCACTCGATCATTTACCTCTCCATTTTTTTTTTTTTTTTTAACTCTACTGTTTTAATCTAATCTCTTGTAATTATTTTTTCCAAAACTTTCCTTCCACTGTTGGAAATTATTTCTGAGTTCTTGAGTCGAAGATTTTGACGATTCTTTCTTGTTTTCATAAGTTATCACCTCTTTGTCGGTATTAATTTTGTTCCTCTGAACTTCGTCGTAAGGAGTGTACTTACCGCGTCCACTCATCGTGATCGAATGACACTGATTCACCGATGAACGAGGTATTTATATTGACTACAGTCTACGATTGCGATCTCTTTCAGCTGGAGTATTATTGTTAAACGTTATATTATCCTGTGCAGCTCGCCACTGTTCATATCTTTCTCTGCGAAAAATCTCTCTTTGTTCGGGTGTTTGACGCTGCTGCTGATGTCGCTGATCTTGGCTTTGCGCCGATATTTTGCCAGGAGATTGCCCCATTTTGTCAAGAGGCTCGACGGAAGAGGATTTATGGTTCTTCGATGTCTTCCCACTCCATCTCAATTGAATTTCTATAGAAATTTTTCATCAACTTCACGTTGTGCAAGGAGCACATGGCTTTGCACGCTCCATCGTGATGCGTGCACACGGTCACTGATTTCGGTGTGTCGACAGCTGGATAGCCCCATTCGGTGATGTCGAACACTTTGAGGTTGAAACGTTCCAGCCACTTCTTTCTTATCTCGCCGATCGCAAATATCTTTGTGGCATCCTGGAGAGCCTCCTGAAGAATATTACCGATCTCGGTGTAATCGTGGTCGCCGGAGTTCCAGGCTAAACCGTGATAGCAGAGTTCCAACCAAAGATTTTCTCTTTTATATTTTTCCGTCAATTTGTTCCAGGCGAAGGGTGCTTTGAAGAGCAGTACTATCGGTTCTTCATCGTCGGAGAGAAGTGGAGCTATCGCCAGCTCCTTGAGAACAAAGTCGTTGCCAGGTTTTTTGAAGCCTTGCACGTCCACTGCGTACTCCATCTCGACGTAGAATGAGCCTTCGCAGCGGAGAAGAGCGCCTCTTATAGAATCATCCCCACTCCTACTTAGACCAGTTTCTTGACGTCACCGCTCACCGGATTGTACTGCACTATCCGATCGTGCAAGATCAAGCAGTAAGCTGACGTGCCGCCGGGAAAATTATCTCTCGCTTCGAATTCCAGTCGAACGTCGACGGGAGCGCTCTTCAGCGTCTCGTTTTGCTTCGAGCAATCGATAACGATCAATGGTACGCGATTGATGAAATGTGATTTTTTCAACATAGGCTCGGGATCTTTGCCATAGTACGAATTTTGGAAATTCGCGTACATGTCGTACAGTAAAGCGTACTGATTACGGTCAACGTTGAGATTGAGATTTCCGTACGGATAGTACTGAGAATTGAGAAAGAGTTTCACGTTACTTATGTTGCAGTGATCGAATCGTCCAGCGTTGGCTGTTCTCTGTCCTTTTCTGTTAGTCTGAAAACCAAGAACGACGAAGCGAGGTTTTTCCAGTTGATTCGAAGTCTTGACTGTCCAGACATGTCTGGAAGTGGTCGGAAGAAGCGGATACTCGTACAGTTCCCAAGATCGAAAACTCATGGAAATGGGTCTGTCTTTTTCCACGAAATTGAGCAATCGAATTTTGTGAGTATTCGATGCAACTACGTACGGCATGAGCCACTCGATTCTCAGTAGCTCGATCTTAAAATCTTCGTAGGTATTGGGAGCATTTGCCACTACAGTCGGCGTTTGTACGACCGCGTTCAGATCGTCTCTCGATCTAGTGAGAATCAGCTCGTGCTTCGCGTTCACGATCACTTTGCGGTAGTCCTCGGCGAAACCGAGAATCATACTCAGAGGAATAGAAACGTCGAAGTAGCCCTCGTCGTTGGTTATGCTCTGTGTTTCCTCGATATCGATCCAGCCGATGTTCTCGATCATTACACTTTGACTTGGATTGAGAGATATCCATCCTTTCATGGTACTGGTCAATCCTACGTTCTTGCATTTGTCTATCTCTATGGCATTCAGCTCGTATCTAATTTCTTCGAACAAGTGACAGATAGCGTTGTTGACTAATTTCGTTTTTTGAACTGCGCTGCCATCGGCTTTGACTAACCGACCGCATACGTGCAGCGAGCTACGCGACGGTAGCAGACATAAATCTTGGTGTTGAATGGATATACGAATTTCATCGCTGTTGTTGAACGTCGACGTATAAGGCTGATGCGCGTGAGTCTCGTAATGCGCTATGGACTCGTCAAACGCTACTGGCGCCTGTACGCTTAGAACTTCTTCCATTTCGTTTGGAAAAACAACAGAAAAATACACAGGTTATTCTCCCCCACCACGGACGATTCTTAAGCCAAGACTTTTTAAGAATTGTACGTTTCGACGTGTTAGCGCTTTGACTGATCGTCGATGACTGACGGGTGGTGCCCATGTTTCCCTGTTTATATAGCTTCTGCGCCCTCTAGAGTTGTAAACGATTCCCATTACGTCGACTTGAGATGCAGCCTGATCGTTATGACTTCTCCTCGAAAGTTTACCGAGTCTCCGTCCTGATCGACGATGCGCACTTGCAAGTGGTCTATGCACTTTACGTTGATCGGAAGATAAATAACGTGCGAAGGAACTTCGATGATTTTGTAGCCAGGCGGTACAGCGGGAAAAAATTCGTGAATCGTGTGCACTCTTCGTCCGTTTATATAGGCTCCCGACGTGATGTTGCACTCGACTCGCAAGGCGTTGACTTTGAGGATCGTAACTGGAAGATCGGAGCTGTGGTTGACGTCCGGCTCTAGAACGCGCGGTGTGAAACCCAACAATCGTCCAATGGAGTCCTGTTGACGAAAGTCGATTGGATGACTGCTCTTTATCACACTGCGGAGTGTGTTGTTGTTGGGCTTCAAGTTCAACGTGATATTTTCGCGAGCCAGCCGTTTGCGTAGATACTTGTCGAGGTCTTCGATCTCGTAGCTTCCCACGGGTATGCTGATAATTTTGTCACCGACGTAAAATTTGTTGTTATGGACGTCTATGTTGGGTATGGAATTAAACGTCAAAAGTTCTACCAGACCGAGAACGTGGTTCTTGTGCGGCGATAGTTCGATCGGTGGAAAGTACTGCGCTTCGAGAGTAGAAGAAGTTCCCGAGAGAGTCAGTGTGAGTGAATCTTCCATGACTGCTCGAACGAGACTGAGTCGATTTTCTCGCTCGCTCTGCTTTATATAGCTCCGCACAAGAATCGCAGACAGAGGTGACCGCAGACGTGAGTATCGAAGTCTTGATATCTGCGAGGATCGTACTTGACCTCGTCGACTCCGAGATACGACATCAACTCCAGAGGAGGTCTCAGATCGCCGAAACTGTCAAAGTATACGACGTCTTTGCCTCGTTTTCGGTATGCCACCCAGTGAGTACCGTCGCCGCTCGCGTCATCCAAATTGACGATAGCTGATTCTCGGTAACGCGCTCCCGACGCAGGCAACTCGTTTCTCATGAAAACTCCTCTGAAATTTGGTATTTTCAAAATTTTAGCGTACTTTGCGAGGTCGAGGTTGCTGAGCGCTCGTCGGGGCAATCTTATTTCGTTGATCTTTTTTTTTTTTTTCCTCCGGCCAATCCAGCTCCGTGATGGGGTTTAAGACGTAGACCGAATCCTTTTTTCTGTTGTTTCAGGTACAGACCTTTACCCAGCGCGATAGCTTCCATCGTCTTGTTGTGCCTCTGACTCTCTTCCAATTGTTTCGTGGCCGCTTTCGCGTCGTTGACAGCTTTCGCGATTCCAGCAGCTCCACCGGACAGAGCACCGATCGCGCTCAAACCCGCGAACAAGGGTATAAGAAACGGCAAAGCTCCTCCCATTTTCCGTGAAATCGGCAGGATTCGAGGTACTCTTACCTTCTTTCTACCGCCGGCGTTTTTAACGGCTTCGCGAGCTCTCCTCAAGGCCAAACTGATGGCGCTTCGAGCGCGATTAGTCGGCAACGATTTGAAGGAAGCAGCTTTGATCACTTTGTTCAAAGAGATCATCTGCTTCTTCGTAGACTTTTTCTTCTTCTGACGGACACCCATGCCCAATTTCGATTTTAGTTTCATAGTGTTAGTTACGGCGTAGGCAGCTGCTCTCTCACCGATACCCGCGTCTCTGGCTAGAACTCTACTCCAAGCTTTGTCAGCTAAAACTCTGTCCGCTGCGTTTCTCGCTTCAACGTTTTCGCGATTCTTGGAGTAAGCTATGTCGTGTTCCTTGCAGGCGGCGTCGAGAGGATTGATTCCGGGATCTCCGCGAGCCAAGCGTTTGGTTAACTTCGTGCCCGGCCCACAGTATTGGTAGCCCGGTATGTGCAGTTCAAACGGAAGCTTGTTTATCAGGCTGTTGACCAATCCGCGACCTCGTTGTAGTCGTCGTCGTCGTTTGTGTACGATCATTCTTCGTCGAGAGTCATCGTACGACTGATGCCGAAGCTATATAAGCGCTCTATTTATAGGCGAGCGGTCAGTCGCAGTAGAGACGTCATGGACTTCAGAGAGCAGTCCGTTAAACTTCCGGTCGCGAATTTCGATGCCGTCGTGGATCGGCAAGACGGAAAATCAAAACGCCACGGCGACTTGCTTCCGAACAGCATACGAGCCATTTTCTGTGGCCCATCGAACTGTGGTAAAACCAACAGCTTGCTCGCTCTCATAACGCATCCCAACGGAGTTAGATTCGAGAACGTGTACGTATACTCGAAGTCTCTGTCACAGCCCAAGTACGAACTGCTGAAGAAGATCTTGAAGCCGATAGATGGCGTGCGATATTTTCCTTTCAGCGAGCACGACGAAGTCGTGGATCCTGATCACGCTCTACCGAACTCTGTCATAATATTCGACGATATCGCTTGCGAGAAACAAGACAACGTGAGAGCCTTCTTCTGCATGGGTAGACACAAGAAGGTCGACTGTTTCTATCTCTGTCAAACATACGCTCACGTTCCCAAACATCTCGTGAGAGACAACGTCAATCTACTTGCTATTTTCCGCCAAGACGAGGCGAACTTGAAGCACTTGTACGACGATCACGTCAACACCGACATGACCTACGCTCGATTCAAAGAGCTGTGTTCAAAGTGCTGGACAAACGATAAGCACGGATTTCTCGTGATCGACAAGGACAGAGCTATCGACGATGGAAGATACCGAAAGGGTTTCGACCGCTTTGCTATAAATATAGCTCAAACGTAGCGTACGTTCGACAGTGTGTCGCGGAACGTCGGCGCGTCAACATGACTGACTTTCATCGCGAGAAAAATGTGCTCCGCCATCTTGAAAGAGCGAGAGAGGCGATTAGACGCAAATATCGGCAGATAAAGTACGGAAGAGAGCAAGCTGAAAGAATATTGAGCGACACTTTCAAGCCAATAGTTGATCCTCTTCAAACTCTCGTGACCGCGACGGAAAGAAACCGTCCGTTGCTTTTGAAGCCTAGCAGATCGAAAAATGAAGTTTCTACTGCTGCTACTACTGATGCTGCATCTTCTTCCGACGAGGACGACGTCAACTCCAACGATTACGAAACTAATTTTGAGACAGCTGCTAGCGAGGATGCTGATGATACGTTGCAAGACGATACTTTGCAGACTGTTGAAGCGTCGAGCGACGATGAGAAATCGTACACCGACGAGTATCTTCTGAAGCTCGATCGAAATGACACTGGCTTTCTGGACTTAGTTTACGGTGTACGCAGAGATAACGGAAAGTACAAGATCGGCAATTCTACGATACACTTCGACAAGAACAAAGTCAAAGTAGACGATACGCAGTATCCGAGAACCAGCGGGCTGATGGAGTTGTTGATTGCGAAACAACCCAAGCAAGAGTTCATAAGTCAAACGGATTTGCAGAACTATCGGAATATCTTGGAGACATCTAGCGCTCACAAGAAACGCTACAACAAGAACGAAACCGTACGTGCGCACAACAGCAATAAATTCAATAAAATCATTGCTCCGATGTTCAATCTCCGGAGAAAACCGACTACCGGAGAGAAGTTTGGAACATCGTTGCCTCGATACAAAGTCGCAAGAAACAGCTTTGACACGGATTACGTGTACTGGGACGATCCGAACGAGCTCGTCGACAGACTTCGACTCTTGATGGCCGAAAGAGCAGCCGGTAACAACAGCCATATCAACGAGATCCACTCGATAATCGAGGAACTTCGTGAGGCAGGCTATATATATTGAGCGCGAACGACCAATCACGAGTCATTTTCGTCATGAGCGTCGACGTGTTCGGACGTAATCTGAGTCGGACTGGAGAGGGCAGTCGCGGACCTCCAGGCATCGGCTACAAACTCACCGAAGACGGCAATTACGACGTGGAAAACAAGAGGTTATGTAACGTTGCTGCACCGCAGCAGTCGAACGACGCAGTTAACTTGGACACTCTGCAGCGCATGGTTCAATCCGAAGTTCGAAGCGTGTACGATGTCACCGGTCGATTGACAGGCAGCCTCGACGAGGCTGCATTGGAAAGACAAATTTTGAGAAATGACTTCGACGAGAAAATAAAAAAATACGACGTTGACATCGAAGAATTGTACGATTTAACCAAGAATTTATTCGAAACTATTCAAGAAGACATCAACGCCAATATCAGGCCCGAAATTCAGAATATAAAAGACAAATTACAACGAGATAGCCACCACTGATTCGTCGACTATGGAACACGAAAGATTGGTAGAAGAGCTTCACAAGCCCGCCAGACGTAACTACGTGCGTCGAAAGTTCGATGTTCGTGGACTAGACGAGACTTGGCAAGCAGATCTCGTAGAGATGCAGCCTTACTCTCGAGAGAACAAAGGTTACAAGTACATGCTTACCGTCATAGACGTTTTCTCGAAGTACGCGTGGGCCGTTCCTGTCAAGAACAAAACTGGCGCGCAAGTCTCTACAGCCATGAAATCTGTATTCGCCACGGGCAGAGTACCTAAAAATCTCCATACGGACAGAGGCAAGGAGTTCTACAATTCACATTTCCAGAGACTCATGCGCAAATACAAGATCAATCTGTACTCGACCTACAGCAATCTCAAGGCCTCGATCTGCGAACGTTTCAATCGTACACTTAAAAATGCTATGTGGAAAAGGTTCAGCCTTCGCGGTAACTACAAGTGGCTCGATATCTTACCCGAGTTGGTCGCCTCCTACAATGCCTGGAAGCATCGAACGATCGGTGCGAGGCCCAGAGACGTGTCAGCGGCGAACGAAGCCCAAATACTGCAAAGATACGCTCACGAGCCAAGACCTGCGAAGCGACGAGCGAAGTTCAAAGTCGGCGACAAAGTGCGAGTGAGCAAGGCGAAACACTTGTTCGAAAAGGGATATACTCCCAATTGGTCGACGGAGATTTTCACCATCGCACGAGTAGCAACCACGAATCCAACGACTTATCACCTGGAGGACTATCAAGGTCGGCCCATCTCCGGTGGTTTCTACGAGCAAGAACTGCTGAAGGCCAGGTATCCGGACGTCTACCTGGTGGAGAAGATCCTCAAGAGACGCGGAAATCAAGTGTTCGTCAAGTGGCTTGGTTTCGACAATTCTCACAACAGTTGGATAAATAGAACAGATTTATAGTGATGTTAAAAAAAAAAATGTATTAAATATTAAGTTAAAATTTCATTAAAATTATTTGACACGAGAAACGAATTTAATTGTTCTTTTTAAGTCTTATTTAAGAAACAAAAGTATCTGTAATAGGGTTAGATCTAAGTAAATGTAAAAGATATGTATTAAATTATGCGGTAATAATTATTTAGCTTAAGAATCTATGTATCTGTAATAGGAAAAGGTTCAAGTAAATAAACGTAAAAGAAAATAAACTTTAACGTGTACTTTTTATTTTTTTTTTTTTTTTATATCTATATTTACAAACTTACGCACTGTTAAACTCAATGTTGCCGTCATCGCAGCGCTTTAAGAATAGCTTCATCTTGTTCGAAGCAGCTTGCATTTCTTCGAGAAACTTTTCATCTTTATCGAGAGCATCGGAGATCCGGGATGGTAAGAAGGTCTGGAACTCTTGGTCCAGTTCGGCGACCACCTTTACTCCGTAGCGCGTGTTAACTTTTCTGAGCTTCGTGACCATAAAATCATGGTCTTTCTCAAGGTCGCTAACCCTCTTCGTAGGAAGAAATCCTCCACGAGCAATTTTGTTTAGCTTTGAGAGATCCATCTGTAATAGAAGTGATTGCCGAATTTGTGAGTACAAGAAAAAGTTTAAGTTACACATTGGTGAAAAGTTAAAAAAAGCTTCATTGCAGATTTACTGACCTTGAATTATATTCCAAGCTTCTTAGTAGGCGGCGATCTCTCTTTTCTGGATAGCTCCAACCGAGTGAGCTCTTGATGCTCCGATCCTCGCAGATATACGGCTGTCCCCACTCTTGAATCTGGAGTTGCTCCTTTTTCTTCTCTTTCTTTTCTTCTTTTTCTCGACTTTTTCAGGCTGCTGTCCTCGAAAATAATGAGTTCTTTCTGCTCGGGAGCCTGCTCATATACACTTCTCCCCACCACTTCAGCTTCTCCCTCTTCAAGCGTAGGCGGCTCGACTGTCGCCGTAACTATTTTCCCCACACTTAAATCCGCAGTGTTTTCTTCTTCTTCTCTCGATTGAGTTTCTTGTCTTCTTATTTCTCTTGACTTTTTCTGGCTGCTCTCCACGGAAACAATGAGCTCTTCTTGCTCGGGAGCCTCCTCATATAGACCTCTCCCCACCACCTCAGCTTCCCCCTCTTCAATGCTAGGCGGCTCGATTGCCGTCGCAACGAGTTCCCCCTCTTCTTCCTCCTCCTCCAATAGAACGCGATAGTGGCCCCAAGGAAGCGTGTCGCTTTGATCCGATCGAACGAAGCGCTTGTCGTCGTGGCTGCTCAGAGCGATCTTGGTCTCTTTCTCGGTGTACAGCCGATGGTGACGAGATCTGATGTTTCGCTGCTCCCGCCACATCGTCGAATCGTCCTGCAGACATTTCACGTAGTCTTCGAAGGTGATGGTGGCCGCAACGACGGAACTCTTGACTCCCTTGGCCTTCTTTATCGGTTTCTCGTTCTGCACTCGGACGCTGTACATCTTGCTTCTCAATCCGACGAACTCGAGCATGATTTTGCCATTGCATTCGTCCTTCATGAGGCCTACCACCTTCTTGTTCGCACGCGGCATGTTGAAGGGATTGTCGGCGGGATAGTCCGATGTGTCGAATTCGTGGAGGTCTTCTCGCATGACCTCGTACATGTTGACGCCGGTGACCTCGTACACCAAGCTGTCCGTGTCGGTGTAGAGCAGCTTGCATCGATCTCCCACTCGACTGCGCATGTAGTCGTAGTGAAACCGATAGACGAGGGTTTTGGACAGATCCAAGACCGTCAGCCCCACGTATATCGGTTTCTTGATGAATATCTCCGATCTCAAGAGTTGCACCGCAACCAAGTCCTCGTCGAAAATGTCGCAGCTGTGGAAATTCGGTCTGGCGATGAGAGCTTCTGCGCCGTAGCGCCCGGACCACTTGTTAACGAGTTTGACGTCGACATGTTTCCTCTCGTTTTCCATCGTCTTTCCGTACACCGCGTTGTTGAACAACTTGTACAACATCTTCTCGAACTCATTGGTGGCTTGCTTTCTTTTCTCGCTGTTCAAGTCGATGTAAATTCTGAGCCAGCGACTCTGCCTGAACTGAAGAGCTCGATGGATTTTCTCGAGACATAGCCCGTGCCGCAGAACCTGCTTAAGCGCTCTATAGTGGATGACGTAGCGCTCTTTCTTGTGCAGAGTGGTCATCAGCTTTTTGGCCTTCGAGCCCCGTGGCGCTACGTGCTCCGCACAAAATGGAAGATCTTTGTGCTCGTCGTGAAGATTCACGGGATAGTCCAGATCGACTTCGAGGATGTATCCGTACGGATGATCGTCGGGAACGTTGTAAAACTCGAGTTGTTGCTCGACGTTCTCGACCCACTTGAAATCGCCGTAAGGCAGTGATTCGGTCATAGCCCAGCCGTAGAGGTTGTTCACGTCATAGTACATCAAGTACTTTTCGGGTTCGGCGGGTTGGTAGCCCTCTTCCATGTAGGGATTATTGGCCTTGGCGTAACGGTTGCAGCACTGGCTAATACCTCCTCGTATACCGCGCTCGATGAACATGAGCATGTCGATGTCCGTCAACAGCTCTAGTTGGACCTGCATTAAAAGAAACAATTAGAAAAAGATTTATTTTTGTTTTGTCAATGCATTTACCTGTGTATATTTCAACATAGCATCCCACGATAGTCCTGGTGTCGTGTAGTAGTGCGCGGGATCAAGACCATAAGCCTTGTGGCAGTTGTCTCGAAAATTCTCGAAGACTTCGGCCAACAGCAAAACGTCCGTTTTCAGGTACAGGTCCGAATACTGTCCAAGGCTCTGTACATCGAAGCTCTGCCACACGTTCTTGGCATGCTCGTAATCCTCGTCCGAGATGTGAGCGTCGTACAGGGTACTGAAGAATTCCTTTTTCGATGGGAGATCGCTCTCTTTGAGTCGATCGAACGAGGTGACGTACTCGTACGGGAAGATGCCCTTCCTCTTCAACAGAGCTACCTGCTCAGCGGTAAAATTATCATCCTTCTCGAATACTCGTTCGACGATGTCTAGTTTCTCGAGGTAAGATGATAACTTGTCCAACGACGATGCCATGAATCTGAATGAGTCGATGAAACGAAGATTGATGTCCGTATCCTCGACGTACTTTGTGAACGATATGTATCTTTCCTTGGTTTGAGGTATGAGGCTGACTCTTCCGTCGAAACAAGTGGCAACTTCTCTTATAAAAAGGTGTGCGTCGTAGCCACTGAGGTTGTGAAAAATCACCGGTACGGTTCGTGAATCTTGATAGTTGAGGTTGCAAGAGTTATGGGCCGCACCACGATATCTAGAGGAACAAGAAAGTAGTTAGTTTTTAATTTGTATTACAGAATAAACGCGAACAAATTACAAAAAATATACTTACTCTCCGGTAAAGTGGCAGTGATCGCGAATTTTCTTGTCCTTTGCCCCGAAAGGTTTGTTACAAATGTAACACCTCGTCGCTCTCTGATGTTTGGCCGTCTCTTCAGCCGTCAACTCTCTCATAACTCGCGGATGCTGATACTTATCTTGCAGCTCCAAGGCAAGTTCACGAAGGTTTTTCACGAACCAGGTGGCCGGTACTTCGTCTTCTTCGCTATTTTGTCTGTAGCTCTTGTATTGAGATAAAGCATCGTCGTAGCTGCACTTCACATAAAATCCGACGCTGAACGGTCTATGACATTGGTAAGCACGCTTGTTTTTATCCGCATCACCTAGTGGCTCCAACAAACACTCAAAGTCGGCATAAACTATGAACGGTACTCGATTCTCGTTCTTAAAGTTTTTAAACTCCAACACGCTGTCTCTCTTCTCAGGCAGTAGAATTTTGCACGAGTTCAATTTTGCACAGTCAGCAACGTGAGCTGTTAGTTTATCTTCTGTTCTAAAATAATGTAAACAGCGATCGCAGATGTATGCTCGGTTTTGATGGCTAGTTAGCTGACTTCGTACAAGTCGGGATAAATTTTTTATCCACACGTAGTGAAAACGATACGGCGTGCTCATAGACTGATCCATCTCCCTCTGCTCCTCGTCTTCGTCCACGTAAAAGCTTTCCACGAGAAGAAGATTAACGTGTTTGGATTTTTTCTGGGCCGTCAAGTGACGCGGCAAGACGTAAAACATCTCTCCTTTCTTTTTCTTCAAAAAATACACGTTGACGGAGATGTCGTTTTGTTTCTCGAATTTCCCGATTTGTCTTGGATCTACGGGGAAAGCGATACCATCGAAATTATACTCATCTGCGTAATGCTTATAAGCCGATACACGAAATGCATTTCTCTCAACTGGGTGCATAGCGGAAAGAATAGCCCACTTGAAGCACTGATCGTCGTCATTCACTACGTTCACGCACGCGTTTTTCTTCTTGATGAAGTCAGGCAACTCTATGAAAGAACTCCCTCTCATGGGGTTATAACGGTTTATGTTGATGACTAGATTCAATATTGAGCGAAGTGTCCAGCCCGACTCCTGTTCTTGAAAGTCTTCCATGCTACTGTCGATCGGTTGCTGGACATTCATGACGAACCATTCTTGCAAGTCGGTCGTAGAATAAATGGGCACGACTTTAGTATTGAAGTATTTCGTGTCCAGAGTCTCTTCGTCGTTCTTGACGATCGCGTATTCAGCCGTCAAAACCGCATTCACTTTGAGAGTAGGGTACTCTTCCAACATTTCGCTCACTTTCTCGAGAAACATACGTTTAGCGTCTTTCATAAACCTTAACAAGTCCAAATGCTTGCGGTTAGTGATCACACCCGTCACGATACGGTTTTCAAACGCACCGTTTACGTAGTCCCAACTGACATTGTTATTATCGTCATCACCAAACACATCGGGGTCACTAGGTGAGTCTTCTTCTTCGTCCGCGGCTGGCTCTTCCTCGTTGACCTTATCGTCCTCTGTAGCCGGCTCTTCCGCGATCACCGAATCTTGCGGCGCTCGTCTGGCAGCCGCTCTCAGTCCGGTACCTCTCTTATACTCACCCAAGAGCCGCAGAGTACTCTTCATCAGAGCTTCGGCAGCTTGCAATTTCTGCCGGTCGGCAACGGACAAATTCGGCGAGCGCAACAACTCTTCTGATCTCAGAAGCGCTGCGTAGCCCAGAGACAGCCACCTTCTTACGTCGTTGGCGTCAGCGAGTCCAACCAGAGCCGACTGATACGACAGCCACAGCATGCGAGCGGTGTCCTTCATGTACTGAGCCATGTTAAAAAGTTACTTCTGGAATCTTCTCAGGAGAGCTGCTTCCATCACCAGATGAATCGATGAACTGATCGCTTCTCGCGAACAGCCCTGCTTATATTAACCCACGAACGCTTCTCATTGGTCGACAAAAAAATATGGTGGGGAGGGTATTCGATTGGTCGACAATAATGTGGTGGGGAGGTACGCTAACGAGTCAGGGTATATAAGAAGGAAATTCCGTCCGCGAGCTCAGTTTCGAGTTCGTTTCCGAAGAAACAAGTCTTCTAGTGGCAGCAATATGAAATACGTGGCAGATGTTCAAGGGTTCAAGACATCCTTGAATGAATTTGTATTCAAGGAGGTCGCTCTCGTCGCCCTGGAGGAAGACGCCGTCCCGTCCGTATTTTTGTTCGAGCCACCATTTCCGTGGGATCAGCTCTTGAATAAAAATAAAAGCGAGAACCGCTGGCTCGAGAGGAACTATCACGGACTAAAGTGGCAGTCTGGAAACATCCCGTACAAGGAGCTAGGGAATACACTTCGCAGCAGCCTCGAGGGTGCTAAAGTTTACGTAAAGGGACTCGAGAAGTCAAAGTGGTTGAGGAGGTTCTTAACCTACGGGTATGACTCTTTAGTTTACACATTTCTTTATGTCTGTAACACTGTTGAATGAAAAAAGGTAATTTTTATTACAACTTTAGATCGGTCTGTAACATCGAGGATTTGGGCTGCCCTTCCCTGAGAGCGCTACCTGTCAATTACTTCACTTGCAGTAACCACGAGTACATCAACGGTATCTGTGCCCTTCGAAACGCTGAAGCTATGAAAAACTGGATGCTGGAGCATCAAAACGAGGAAGAAGACGATGAAGACATTGTTACTATGTATTCTTGAAAAGTATCAATAAAAACAAAACAAAAAAACTAAATTTGATAACAAAAATTGTTTTAGTCATTTTTCATAGAAAAAAAATCAAGTTTCTTAATATGACCTCAAGGTAAAGAAAGGTAGAAAATAAAAAAAAAAAATTCGATTGATTCCTCGAAGATGTCAAGGTCGTCAGGATGATCTCCAGGTCGACGGGACAGCTTCTCCGAGGAATAGCACACGGTATCCGTGTCAAAAAGCAAAAAATTCGGTCGATTCCTAGAAGAAGATGACCAGGTCATCAGGATGGCCTCCAGGTCGACGAGACACCTTCTCCAAGGAAGAGCACACGGTATTCAAGTAAAAAAGCAAAAAATTCGGTCGATTCCCAGAAGAAGATGTCTAGGTTGTCAGGATGAC
>UELX01005102.1:0-14976 GCA_900480035.1 Eupelmus urozonus | reverse complement strand
AGCGCTCACCGGTGTCAGTTTCCTGACGCGAGCCTTGGCGCGCTTGTCGAGAGAGAGAAAAAAAAGAACCAAGCCCTGAGCCTTTGAAAAAGAGAGCTGATGTTTAAACTGTCGGCGCGTGTGATCTTCCCGGCGAGAATATATACGCTTGGCGCGTCAAACTGCGCCGGCAGGACGTGTAGAAGCTATGCCGGGGCAAACGACGTCGACGACGACTAGGACGGCGACGGGTTGAACGATGCCCTGGTATAAGTCAGAATGCGGACAGCCGCGCGGTTTCCAGAGGGATGAGAAGTTTAAATGGCTCGGCCGTATGGCGCTACTGCTTCTCCTCCTCTCTCTCTCTCCCCATTGCCCGCGCACCCTCTCCTGTATTTCAAACGTTGCCCCAGCAGCCCGGGAGCTCAGCTCTACCTTTCTTTGCCGCGTTTCTCTCGTCGGCAGCCGATTTGTCTCCCGAGCGAGCGGCCGCTTAAATAAACTATATTATTTCTTTTACCTGCGGCGATGCGCGAGCTGTGTACGGGGGATCGAGCGGTTTACCATCGAGGAGGAGATAAGGGTGGAGGGTTTTCCTGAAGGTCCTGAAATCCGGAATCGAGCCGAGACTGATACGTCATTATTCATAAGTAAGGGATTTAGCCTGGGTTGCTGGATGGGGGCTGCCTGCGGTTAGGGCTCCGGGTGTAACGATGGGAAATTAAAGTTAATCTTTGGCTGAAATTACTGTTTTAACGTGCTTGTGAAATACTAATTTGTTATCCTAAGGTGACAGCTAGTCCGGGAATATATGCCTGTATTAAAATAGTTTGAATCTTTTTGTCATCGGCACTTAATCAATAGTCTAAAACTGATTGAAAACTTGGAACTGTCAAGAATAATTACATCATTACCCCAGCAGAGCCATCTAATATCCCCGAGTATATTGGCAGTTTCGTCAACTGCACTTAGAGCTCAGACGCCTCCTTCATATTAATACATTCTTTCGTTCCGGAGATATCTCCACCATCTCAAGAAAGCAGCTCTCTCTCTCTCTCTCTCTTTCTCGCTCCCGCCTTATCATTCTCTCAACTTCTGTCGATTTCTCGCATCTGTGTCTAAAGGCCGCTTTCGCGCGCCGGCAACTTTAACGCGTTAGTCGGAATCACTCCTGCTCTGAAAATCACACCCACGCGCGCGCGCGCGCTCACATACACAAGAGGGGGGCAGGGCGACGCGCTTGGATATGGACTATTCTGCACACACAATTTCATAATGCGCAAGCTCCGTCGCTTATTGCCTCCGGCGAACTTTCCTCGGCAGCTGACGGACGCGAAATTTCACTGTACACGCGCGCCTGGAAAAGGAAACACGAGAATCGCGCGGTTGTTAATAAAAATCCGTGCTGCGAGAGATGACGAATAGCTCTCTCGAGTGCCGAGAGAAAGAGAGAAATTTCCTCTCTTATGAATGACACGGCAAAAAGTCGAGGCAGGAGACGAGGTGGGGTGGGGGGAGCGATTAGCGCCGCGGTCAACCCGACGATCGGTCGATCAGATGCCGCGGCAGCTGGCCCCTGTCTAATCTTTCCTCGATTATCGCCGATGTAAATCGAAGCTGGACGCGGCAGCACGTGGACAGGGACGACTCTCCTTTTTCCGAGCGTTTCGCAAGCTCGTTTACAAAGCCCTCGCTCTCTGGCTGTGGGGTGGCTCGGTGTGTTTGCGGAGTTGATGTTAAAGTCTTTCACGGGTGGGATGCTCTTTAATCCTGTCGCTTATATTGGGGATCCTGTCCTGCTATATGGAAGCCTGAATCCGGTATTTATGCTGGCTGCATTACGCGCCGCCTGTGCGCTTGTCGAAATCGATGAAGTTCTCGCAGGCATCCTTTAAACTGGTTTTGTAATTATTCAAATAAATATTGGGCTCGTGAAATACGAGCTCTTCGTTTCGTTATATTTGTAATTAAAGCGCCCGGTAATACCGGCAGGGGACAATTTTATAGCAAATGTGACAATTTGTTTCGCTTAGTTACTTTTGCGCGCATTTGCACTCGCGTCTATTAGCTATTTATTGCCAGCTGAATTTCCCACGACGAGGATCCTTTTAATTTTACAATTTTTACCTTTTCAATTAACACCGACAGTCGAAACCACAAAAATTGTAGAAAAAAAACTTGTCGATTAACTCTATTAAACTAATCTCTTACTTTGAAATCACGGAAAAACACGAGCATGTTTAATGCAGAGCGTGAAAGAACCGCTGTGACGGATACGTGAGAGTATCCGCCGGATAGTCACTCTAAACAAGAGCCCCATAAATTTTCCTTACGGTCACTTAGCCGCTGCGGCTACTTAATTACACAAGCATGCCGCGCGTGCTCAAAGACCGCAAAAACAGCGTTAGCTCCTAATCTCGTTACGTTCGATCGATTCGCCATTCGCCTAATTGTCCTTCTTCCGACACGTTTTTTTTTTTGTCTCCCGATTTTTTTCCTACCCTCATCCTTTGTTCCAGGGTTATATTCCGTAAGGGGTACTGCTATCATTGTTTGGCCTATCTGTAGATAATTAAAATAATGCGCGTTAAGCTGACAGAATACGGACTGGAGGGCAGGCTCGTTCCCTTCTATTTTTTCGCGCAATATAATAACGCACGCGGCTGCGAAACCTTTGAAAATCCAGCGCGTATATTTCAAATGATTGGCCAATGTAAATTATGCTTCACGCGGAAATTCCAATCGTAATATTCATAAAGCCTTTTTTTATTAACGAACGCGAACGAATAATCGTGCGCTTTTCATTAGAGCGAAATCGATTGGGGTGACTGTGCCCTCGCGGAGACCGAAAAAAAACTTTTATTACCTATATTTCATTTTAATTTACAAAAAAATATTAAACCGTAATTCCCATTTCCAGGGAACTTTTATTATATGAAGTTAAATAAAAAAAATGCGTCACACCAGCGATCGCTCTCTCTCTCTCTCTCTCTCTCTCCCAGGTCGAACAAAAAAAACCGTAGGTGCGCGTTTCGTAATTGCTCGACCACAATAAGATTTAAAAAGCGTTTAAAATTACTCGCTGTTGAAACGTAGGTAAGAAGTAGCGACGGCTGGGGAAAAAGAAAATTCGTCAAACGATATCGCGCGGTGGAGGATATATAAAATCGTCGGTGCGCGGTGGTGGCGAAAGTGGCGTGAAAGAGGTGAGGGAAAAAGAAGCGCGCGTGATCGTCTCGGCGTGAAACGAAACGGAAATGCCTGCGGGATTTCTCGAGCAAGCGGCGCGCGTTCTTGAGAAGAGCGAAGCTTAAAAATACGCAATCTTGCTACCCCGTCATGCCGAAGAATTGAAATACATGTTAGCCTCGATGCGCAGAGGAGAGCAGAGCGACGAGTCCCCTTTGATATCGTTTACCCATAATCATTTAATTTTCCCGGAGACGAGCGAGCACTTCTTTAAAGGGAGGCCGTGGATATATCGTGAGAGGTGCCTTTTTTCGACGTCTTCTTCTTCTTTTACACGCGAGACTTTGTACGTTGTGTCAATTTCGAGTTTCGCTTAGGTGCGATTAGATATTTTTAAAAGTTTCTGTTTGTTGAATAAAAATATGTTTAATTTGTTATTTAAAAATTATAAACGGCTTTTAATATTGGTATACTTTAATCAAAATGAAACAAAATTCTAATTATCAGTGTTATAAAAAGCTCCGGGTTTGATACGCGTCAAACAAAGGGAGCCCCCATTACAATAAAACAGAATTTTCATCGATTTCAAATTTTATTCCTCAATTTGAAAAACACCCCGCAGAGTGATTCATCCCGCAATCCACGTATAACGCAATAGTTTCACTTGAGCGGTGAAATATCATAAATATTCCACATAAATTTGGTCCACCAGTGGCTCGCGTCGAAAGAAAAGCCCTGTAGCGAAAATTGCGAAAAAAAAAAGCGAGAAAGAAAGAATAAAACAGGCCCTGCTGCAACAATAAGAGCGCGCGAGGCACTTTCCATGCAAACTAAGCCTCTCCTCTCGATATTTCAGCGGGCTCCTTGGCGCGCGCGCGATCGGTTATTGAATCGTTAAGCCCGAGCGCCGGCGAATAAAAAGATTCCGCGTAAGCGCTCGCAAACACAGCGCGATATCCCCATTCTTTCGGCTGCAGCATGAGCGAAGGGAGGAGAGAGAGAGAGAGGCGCCGGAGCCTGCCAGCCAGGCAAATAATATTTTGAGACGCTAAAATGTGTCAAGCGCCCTGATCCCCGGCTGACATTTGAATATCCAACGCGGGGGTGGCGCGCGGCATTATCGCGTACACAAGCGTAGCAGCCCTTCCTGCCTCTCTGCGGGGCCTCGAGATCAAGCGGGATACAATATTTATAAAGCTTTGCGGAAGCAACAGACGTCGATATTTTTCCGCCCGCGGGCTTCGTTATATCTCGCGCTCCTTTTTTCTCTCTCTCTCTCTCCTTCGTCTTCTGCTTCTTTAACCTCCCGCGTTTAGACTGACAGGCCATCTTCTATTTTTTTTTTTTCACTCTCTCTTGCTCGACACATTGTTTCGTGGCGGCGTGTACCTCGGTAGCCGTGAGTCTCGCCTCTCGAGTTTTAAGAGCTTTTACCTCGTTTAGAGCGAGGTGTACATAAGCTGCATGATGTATACAAGCCTGGCTCGCCGATGAAGGAAGAAGTCGTTTAACGAGCTCCTCTAAGGCAGGACGATCAAGTGCAGGATTTAACGGTCGGGCCGATCGGCCGCGCGCAAATCACGTCAGCCCTATGACAAACAAGACAGCGCGCGGTCAAAGATTTTTTTATCACTGGCCCAAATCCCGGAGGAGCCGATCGTAAAGTCCGCCGCTAAATACCGCGCCCATATAACCTCCGCGCGCCGTTCTTTTTAACGATCCAACCCGTTTTCCTTTACCGAAAAGGCTCCTCTCTTCTTTCCAAGCTTTTCTCCTGCCGTCCTCTCCTTGTCGTACTCGGCTCGCTGCCTTCTTCCTTTTTCTCCACTCTCTCTCTCGCGTATTCTTCGCTATATGCGGCTGGGTGTCGAGAAAAGGAAGAAATAGTTGCGCGCAGCCGAGCTTTGGAGAAAGAGGGAGAGAGAGAGAGAGAGGAAGACCTTTTAAGAGTGGCAGAATCGCCGATGAAAGGGGGATTACTCGCATGAATACGGATACAAAGTGTTCTCAGCGCAGCGCTGCTCCCCTCCTCGCCCGTATAAGAAACGGACGAACCGGATTTCTATGTTGTCTTCGCTGTCTTTAGTGCCCACTTCTCTCTCTCTCTCTCCGCCCTTCTTTCTCTCGCGACTCGCGCGCGCGCGCGACTTGAGAGAGCGTGTTACTGCCTCTCCCCGTATACGAGTCCCCTGTACATATATCGCTCCTTCTTTCTCTCCTTTTCTCATAATTTCTCCGGGATTCGCATTACTTTGAACGACCAAACATTTTGCCTTACATACTTTATTTACTCAATGTCTTGCTCCCTCGTAGCCGCGCTGCTTCGCCCCGGACGCTCGTTCGCTTTTTCGAAATTTATACGCGCTGAGAATTCTCTAGCTGATTTTTTGAAACTCATTTCCGTGGTTTTATGTATATGCGAGATGGGGTATCTGCATTTTAACTGTACGAATATGCGAATCATTTTTTGCTTACAAGATTTTAAATTAATAAAAAAATTTATTTAGCTGCATTGACCTAACTTAACCAAAAAAGTTCTTACTTCTTAACATTATTAGTTTTGCAAAAAAACAGAAATCAAATCGTTCATTAAATATTTAATTTGGTTTACTAATGTTTTTTGTTTATGAGTGTTTGTTGTATCTTATGATTCTAATAATATCAGCTCTATCTGAACCAGTAATATTAGAAGATTCAAGTAAAAAACTAATTGAATTGATAAAATTCAATATTTGATACGAACAAATTGATCACACTGAATGAAAAATATGTTTATTTGTACCGTAATAATAAAAATTTTATATTTAAAAAAAAATAAGATTTTAAACTTGTAGTAAATCAATGATTTAAAAAATATATCTAAAGCACAGAATTTTACAGATTAATTTTTCTTATCAATTAACTTTTTCCACATTCACGAAGCAGCTTATTACCGTACACACTCGTCCGCTTTCAGACCTAAACTTTAAAAAACATTCAGTCCACACTTTTCTATGTTTCCGCTATCGAAAGTAGCGAGCGACGAAAAAAAAACACAAACACAGTCCGGTCGTTATCGTTATTGAAAAGGCAGGACAGAGTGCGGGGTTAAAAAAAAGCGGTCAGCGCGATGATACGCCGGGGAAAAAAGAGCAAAATATAACGATTCGAAGGTGAAAAAAAAAAATCCCCGTGAGCTCGCGCTTGCGCGCGCTGGGCAATAAATACAGATTGGCCGCCTCGGGGATAATTCGAAAATATGCTTGGAAATAAAAAAAACAAGCCAAAAATAAATAAACGCTCGCGTGTGTCTGCATCCCTGCGAGTGCGCGCGCGCGCCTACATTTTTGATGCAAATTCGCGATATCCGCGTGTCAAGCGGAGATCGCTGTAACGTCGCTGAGCCGTAAAAGCGCGAGCGAATTAAAGAGCGAGAGCAAAGGCAGGCATAAAAAGCGCGGGCAATGCGTTCCGCCCATACACTTTACCCTCTCTCGAACGACTTTTGTGTGTATGTATGTATATATACCTGCCGTTTCGCGGATAAGCCTTGGGAAGAAAAGGGAAAAAAGCGTTTGTGTTTGCGAGAGAGGATACGGTAGCAGCTTCAATTAGCAGTTTCTTATTCGCTCTGACGCACAAGTGCGATTCTGAATACCAAAGTTTTGAGGCTATATCGAAGGACGCTTGCGCATTTTTCAATAAACTGTCGAAATTCGATTACAATGTAACGAACTCGCCAGACCGGTGCGGCTCACGCCTTATTGGGGGGAGATCGAGATAGCCGCTATACTTTTTAGCGTTGATTGCTGCTTATGACGTTCGGCTTTATTCGAAGTTTGTAAGAAAGCGACTGCGCAGCTCGATTCTATACGGTAGCCACGATTTTCAGGATTATTCCGATTTTACGCAGTGGCTTTCATTAAAAGTCGAGGGTTATTTTTAAAAGACAGAGACTTCTTTTAAAAATAGAAGGCGCAAACGTTATATCGAGTATTGTAATTTTATGCATACCCAAAATATTAAATTTACAGCTCCCGCGACTACCAGAAGTCCCACATATTTTACAGCGCGCAACAGTGCAGTATAATTTTATTCCTTCTTAGTGTCAATCTTATACCAGAATTTATAATCGCATTCTCGGAAACAATTTAAAAACTTTCCGAAACTCGATCGTTTTCGATATTCCAGCAGTCGACGCGACAAGCACCACTCCAAATCCGCTATCATTAAAATTCAAATCGCTCAATCTAACTTGGAGCGAGCCGGAGTAGTAAAAAAGGTCGGACCTCTGGGCGTTCGGCAAAAAAGCTGCGAAAACGAGCGCGAGGTCGAAAAGACGCGCAAGCAGAGAGCGAGCTTGGCGCGGGTACTTGTCACACACCCCATGACGCGTCGGCGGCTGCGGACGTCGACGGGGCCATAATTTATCCCGTTATGCTAATCGGGACGATTTGTCTAAATTAAAAGGCGCTCGAGCCTGATCCGCAAGCGGTCACCCTGTTTTCGCCCCGAACTAATCCCTCGGACGCGCACCTACACACACACACACTCGCACAGTCGGAGTGTCGACGAGAAAGACAGAGAGAGAGTGCATATATATACACAGGGAGAGAGAGAAACACAGACATAAAGAGAGCAACAAAGACAAGTAGCCATCTCCCAAGGGATGACACGGCCGCAGAGCCGGCGTGTTATCGCGGCCCAAATCCCCGCAGATGATGAGACTTTAGTTTATTGTACGTGCGGTTGGCCGGCGGATCATCCCGCCGCGTCCGCGCGCGAAAACGGACAAAAAGGGAGCCGGCTGATCTAACCTGCAGACCGCCGAGTCCACCGCCACGTTGATTCGTGGTCAGCCCTTCGAAATCCCCGACGACTACGGGAGCCGAGTACGAAATGAGCTCGCGGGGAAAACTCTCTATATACATATATATATATATTTTTGTGGGGGGAAAAAAGGCCATTTTGAATAATCGAAAAGGGAATCCCCGAGAAAGAATAAGCGCGTCTTTGCGTGTCCGCGATCCTTTTGTAAAACAGGCGTACAACGCAATAAAACGTTCGCAGGCGCGCGAGCGCGTAATAAAAGAAAAAGTCTGTGTGCGTGCCTGCGTATATATATATACAAGTCGATATCGCGGCTTGAGCATTAGCTCGCCCGCATCATGTGCAAAAGTCTCTCTCTCTCGAGAGAGAGAGAAGTTGCTGTCGACGGCTGGGCACGCTTAGCCAGATAAATCTGGGCATCTTAGCAGGCGCATAAGTCTCGGGATTAGCCGCTCGCGCGGCATTCGTTTTCCCTCGCACCTTTCTCCCTCCTCGCTCGGCGCTGAGTGCCCTGAGAAAGAGACTCACGGATGTTTCGTTTTATCAAGCGCGGCGCCCTTTTTTTCCTCCCTCCCCCGCAGAGGACAAGACAAACCAGCTGTTTATGCGCGCTGGCTTTGAATCGACTTGAATTTCCCCGCAAAGCTTGTTTTTCTCGATAATGCGCGGGAAAAGCTGAGAGCGGGAGAAGTAGGTATAGACGACGAGAAGGGGGTGGCCAGGAGGGAGCGTTAAAAGGGGGATGAGAGCTGCCGCTATACGAGCGGGCGCGAGAGGATACAGGTTTCCCGAGGGCGGCTGATGAGGTATTGATGATAGGATCGCGTCAACACCAGCTGAGCCAATTACACGCCTAAATCTCCGACGCTCTACACTCTCCCTCTCTTTCTCTCTCTCCTCTCGTCGCTCGATCGCCTCGATGACGCGATGTCCTCGTCGTCGTGTTCCTTTTCTTTTTTTGCCCTAGCTCTTCTCGTCCCGCTCGATTCGTCTCTCTATCTAAATGTTACGGCTGGAGGAGGAAAGAGCTGGTGTCGATACAGAGACCGCAATAACCGTATCCCTTTCTTTTTTTTTTTTCTTATTCGCGTTTCGCTCCGCCGGCCGGGTAAGTGAATGCATCGCGAGGCGCGGACGATCGAGTTGTCGTTCTGAGGTAAGAGCTCGTGAATTTTTATGCGCCCGTAGGCTCAGGCGCCTGTAGCCCATGACGGAGTAGCCAATTACGCTTTTTTTTTCATTACTTCGTTTTAATTAAGTTTTAACGCTTAACATGGCCTGAGTACCGGCCGATCCTTTCAATGACTAATTTTATTAACACCGTTTCTTATTGCTACGTATTCAAATGTTATCTCTTCATCCCGCGTCTCTTGATGTATTTGATTAGCGTTTTATTCCTTAAGCAGTTTTATAAAGCACGACTCAATAAATACAGTATTAATGTTAAGATTTTGATAAAATTTGTATAAATCCAGTGGACGGAAAGCCGTTTTCAAAGAATATACAACGATACGGCTCTTCGAGCCGCAAACTTGTTCATCAATCATAACCGATCTGATCCTACTTCTAGCCTCGGCGCTCGGCGATCTCAAAACATTTACATACCAGCCTTTCCCGCAGTCTCCGGTATTTCGCGAGCGATTAGACAGGCAGTAAACACGCGCGGAAACAAGCCCGCAACATACGTATATATCTCGAAGCATAAAAGGGACCGAGAGATAGAGAAGGTGGGTGGAGAGGGTGTGCATATACACAGAGAGAGAGAGAGAAAGCTAAAAAGAGCGAAAAAAAAGGGAATATAAGCAAATTCCCAGTTCCTTCCTCTATTGTTTGGCTGAGCGTGAAAGAAGGAGGGCGGCCATTTGTCCAGCCGCGCGATCCTCTCTCGGCGCGGCGAATAACAAACTGCCGTGGAATAACAAACGCTTCGGTACATTGAAACGGCCGCGCGCGGCTCGTATAAGAGCGCCGCGCGCGCTCGTATCTCACCGCGGGGTGCGGATCGGCTCCCAAATCTCGCGTGAAAATTACCCCATTGTGTGCGCCTCTCCCTCAAACCCTCACACTTTGGTATATTTCATGCGCGCGTAATCGGCCCCTCTTTTTGTTTTACGTCTTTCGGCCGCAGATCAGGCCGCCGCAAGATGTTCTTCCTCGTTCGCGCTCCATTTTCCCCGGGATGGCTCGTGTAGGTAGTAGCTGACACACAGCTATACACACACCTTCCGCGTGTATATCTTTCCAGGGAGCATCAGGGACAAGGCCATCCTTCGGCTCCGCTCAATTTGCCAGGGCGCCCGTAAAGCTTCCGCTCCCAGCCTTACCCAGCCGGGATCAAGATCGCGCGAGCGCGAGGCTCAAGTCGACGTGTAGCAGTCCGACTCAAATTGCCTAGCGATAATTCGGACCGCTCGCGCCTAATCCTCCCACGCGTAAACAAACGCACTCGATCGGGAGGGATCTACAATTGTGTTTATATGTATATACGTATACGTGTGCGCTACTAAGCGACGAGCTGGCTCGCTCAGGATTTTTAACGAGGCCAGATTAAAGCGCCGGACTCGTTGCGGTGTCGAGCGCATTATCACTCGCACGCGAGGGAGGGTTATCGTGATGGGGCGAGCCCGAGCCTCGACCATATGCCGCCGCAGCGCTGGACAAGCACACACACACACACACACAAGCAAGCGAGGAAAAACAAGAGAGTCCTTCTGTCCTGTGTTTGCTCGCCCGTCTTTTTCTTCTCCCCACTTTTATCTCTCTCCCTCTCGCTCTTTTAGTCTCGTCCTCTGTTATACGTAGACCCTCGGCCCTCTTTCACTTTCGCTTCTTTATCCGCTCGATTTCTCGGCGCCCTTCCGGGCTACATGGCCGCTACTCGTAATCGATATATCATTACGCGACGAGCCTTTGCATTTTGTCCACGTTTTTGTCGATGCCCTCGGCCCCTTTATGGTTTTTTTTTCTCTCTTTCTCTCTCGAGGTGTCGAAAAGCGAGCGGAGAAAAAAATGAAGGAACAGAAGGGGGGGAGAGATAAAGAGAGATACAACACATCGAAAAAGCCGAAGCACCGGGATTGGGGATAAACATAACGAGTGCTTATATAGTCGTTTAGCAAATTACAATGCGCCGACGTACATCCGCGTGGATACACGTATTCCCCGAGATTACCGACACTTATTGGCAAAGTTTTTTTTTCGTCTTCCCACAGTGTCTTTCTTCGCTCGGCGGGGGGAAGAGGAAAAAATGGGGAAACGAGTCGCGCGCGCCTGGAATGCGATATTACTGCCGCTGTATACACATAAGCGTGTCACCGAGGTGCGTAATATAGTTAACGAATCCACACACCGAGCCAGCAGCGAGTTTTGTTTGCCTTGCGCCATCTGTCTCTCTGATCGCTCTGCTTATCTCCCTCTCTCGCTCCTCGTTATTACACTTCTCTCGCGGCGGGTTATTAGTTTCGCTTTCTTTTTATTTGCCAGCCTCTACCTCATTCATAATTTAAAATATCGCGACTCTTATTAAAGTACAGAGAGAGGTGAGAAACGGTACCGAAATCCAAGAGATAACGTTATATCCCCGATACAACAGCAGTAGTGGCGAGTTTCTCAGTGAACGCCTCGCGTGACGTACGATTATCCCCAAAGTACTTAATCGAACGATTCGGGGAATGAGCCGAGTCGCTTGTAAAAGCAAGATTTACAATGATGTTAAAAAAACGCATCCGCGCGCGCGCGCGCGTGGGATATTATCGCGGCATTTGACTCGCGCGCTGCAGAGTGCTGACTTAACGGCCGAATATCCCCGCATGAAAGACGATCCACTAATGCAGACGTCTCTCTGGGCTTGCCTGCACTCCAGGCTTATACTCTGTGTCTGGTGTCCCGCGGACAGACCACACCATCCACTGTAAATCGACCCCAAGACGTTTATACTCGTCATTTTGAATAATACCGCATACGCGTAAATAACCCCGCGCGCAGCCGCCGACGCCAAAGCTGTCTTGACTCAAACTCCCTTGGCTAAATTCATAGATCTTAGTACACCGTGGGTACGCCGCTGAGTTTGGAATTGTATTTGGTGACGGACGGGGCAGCCTGGCTTTCAGGACTTTTTTCTTAAGAGAGAGAGAGATATTGTCGCGGTGTGGCTAATTTACGTTGGGGAATCGGTTGGTTTATTACCGCGATACGGCTTTTTAATTGGTCGTTGGAGCTTATGATATTTTTCGGTACTTGATGTTAGGGTGAAAAATATCTATATTAAATGTTAGAGTTGCATTTGTTATGAGAATTGAAATGATGTTTTGCTGTCCGCTTTCATAAAGTTTAATGAACTTTAAATTACTATAAATAGCTCTAAAAAATATGTATTTTTCAAGATTAAACACTTTTTATCGAAAAAATGAGCAATGACGATTATTTAACGCGCAAAAAGTAGCTACATTTTTACTATGGGCATTAAGAAGCAATTGTTATACTATAGAATTTCTTTTCTAAAAATAGAATAAATTTTTATCTGCTCAATTATTTGCCATTGCAAGGTTTAAAGTCCGCATTTCAGCCTAGCCGACCACATCAAAAAGCAAAGAAGCTAAAAAATGCGAATCTGGTTCTCCGACTTCTCAAGCTCCTCCGTGGCAATGCAGTCGTCGCGGCACGCGCGCTCGCCACAACACTCCTCGGCCCGCAGTATCGGAAGAGAGAGAGAGAGAGAGAGGGAGAGAGTCAGGCTGCAGAAGCAGATCGGGCATCGGCGGCGGTGGCGGCAGTGTGTCGGTTTGCGGGCGGCTAGTTTAAGCCTCCTTAAGTCCGTAACTCTGGGCGTGATTTGTGCGTCGTCCTCTCTCTCTCTCTCTCTCTCAGTCGGTCTAGTAGCCGCGCGCGCGGTGTCTCACTTCGGTCCCCGGGGCCGGCTGGTACCGGGCGCTCGGTCGCTTGCTCGCTGCCAGCCGAGCAATTAACAAGTCCCCCTCGAGGGCTAATCCCGCTAATCCCTTGACTGATGCCCCTCACCCCTCTCTCGCCTCGCTCGCTCGCTCTCTCGCAGCCTTAATTCGAGAGCCCGGCTCGCGCGCCCGCGCCTGCTCCGACCGACCGACCGAGCGGCCACCCCCTCCTCTTATCGATAGCGAGAGGTAAACGGAAAAAGGAGGATGAGCGAGGACGGAGCCATAGCTTGACCGTCGAGATTTCGAGCGGGATGGGACGGTGCGTTGCGGCTGGATGATCGACTTTTGCGGTTACGCTTATTTTGATTTTTTGTTGTACGCGCAACTATGCTTCATTTAAGAAATATAGTTATTAATTCAATATTTTTCGTTTTTTTTTTTCAGTTGCTATTAAATAATATACACAGCTAAAACTGAGTTCTGATATTTCTGCCATTGAGAAATTATTTAATTTCACTTGGAAACTTAATTAATCTTTATCTATGCTAATGAACTTGCCATCTAAGTGCAAGTAAATAATTTCATACAAGACTTAATTCATTACTGGTACTCCCTGGTAGAAAATTAACCACAAACTGGCTAGATATGCTAAACTAATATCTGGTTAATTTTTCACCAAGGCTTAGTTGATAATTTATCCTTTTCTCAAAAGTAAATAAGCTACATAACGAATAACATTTTTTGAACCCACGTACTTATCACGTTAAAACGCTTAACTTACCACAAACTATACCGGAAAGTTTCATTCTTTAAACCCAAATGCTCCAGCTATTTAAAGAAACCCTTTCCATTCCCCTCCTCAATTTACCGACAGTAAAACTCATCTTGTGGCTACACACAAATTTCCACCTATCTATCTTTCATTATAGAAACGCTCTATTACACTCGCACCGGTAATACCAACCCTCTTTTACATCTTAACCCACATCAGAAAAATTCGTTTCCTCCGAAGCAGCCCAAAAATATCGCGGCCCCGGTGATTTACGCTTTCGACAAATCACGAGCGTAGCGCCGAAAAGAAGGCCGTTTATATTTTTAGCGCAAACGTCGCAGTAGCAGCCGGTGGTTACGCGTGCCTTTAATACCCCTCCCTTCACGAGGGGCTAGACTTTACGACTAGCCGAAATTAGCCCTTGGACATTAGGAAGTATCACTTACATATCGAACACCGGAATTAGCCGCGCTATGCGATTTACGCGAGCGTTTGTCAACAGAACAGCTCAATCCGTCGGTTTGAGGAATTAACGAAGAAATGGCGAAACAAACGCAGCGCCCGCGTATAAATAGAGGAGCGGCGTTGGGCTCTCTTTTTTTTCGGTGCGCCGACAACTTTTATTCCGTTCTCGTTAGTCGTCGATTTCGTTATCCGCGAGAGAGAGCGGGGGGATAAATGTCAATGCGCTCTCGGGGGCTCGCGCTTATGCGCGCAAAGCCTCCCGGCCGTATATCACACTAAATCGCGATCCAAAAAATATACAACGTCCTGACAGTAGGGGGTGGGTGGCGCGCGGATAGGTTGCGCTGGCTCTCCCTTCACCTCCGCCTATATCGCACCCAAGCTAACAATGTGCGTACCGCAGAGCACGCATCGCTCGCTCAAAATGACGCGCCAACCGTTTCCCTCTCTCTCTCTTGCGTGCACGGGTATACGCTGTGCTTTTGACTCTTTTCGACGCTGCTGACTTTTTTTCGATGGTTCGTTGGCTGCTTTGTGCTTGCTTGTTTTGCGGACGTGGAAATTTTACATAATTCGCTGATGGTTGCAGTTTGTTATGACTGATCGTTTAAAGTTAATAAATTGTAGAAAAAATTTTTTGCTTTGTAATACTTTTTTCAGTTTTTGTTTATATCCTAAAAAGATATTACAATTTTCAAATATTGTAAATAATATTTTTTTCGATAATTAATAAGCTGTTTAATAGATATAATTTTTTATAAAAAAATTCACATCAATAAAAGATATTAATCGAAATTTATCGTACACATAAAATTCATAAATCCACAATTCTCGCACAATGAAAAAATGAATTTCACGTATTCGTACAGC
>UELX01005101.1:0-14985 GCA_900480035.1 Eupelmus urozonus | reverse complement strand
CTTGAGGTTTCTTCCTCTATGCACATCGCATGCAAATAAAGTCTGACAAATAAATTAAATAAGGTTGAAATTCCGAGCAGAAAAAAAAGGATGGTTTCATTTTTAGTTCGCTTGGCAGATAAATTAAAATATCACGAATTTAATTTTAATCCAACTCTCTCGATTATTTATAAAATCAGTATTTAAAGTTTAGGTTTAGTGCCGGAGGAACCCCACCCTCCCCTAGCCAAAATCAGCAGAAAATGTATTTTTCTTAGTATATAATTGTAAAAACTGGAATTTATATAATAAATTTCAAAACCTCGCACATATTCCATTGCAATGCCTCAATTTTTAGTTGTAATTCTACATAAATTCTTAAGTCAATAAAATAGTTTAATTTAAAAATTTTTATATCGTCAAGTGATAATAAAATACTTTTTTCTTTTTAGACGGTGTCGATTTCAATGTTGTTGCGTTACTCTCATCATCAAATCTTCGTTTTTATTGGTAAGTTTTTTACTACATTTAATAATTTTTAATCATTACACTTAAAAAATTATTACATTTAGCAAATTTTAATCAGTACACTTAAAAAATTATTACATTTAAAGAGTTTTAATCAATACACTCAAAAAATTATTACATTAAAAAAATTTTAATCATTGGTATATCTGCTAAACAAGACTCTTGAAAATTAAAATGCATTTATAAATAATCACGAGTTATTTTATTGCATTTTAAAAGGTCAATAGCCGAAAAGTACGAAAAATTATCGCTCGGAAATTGTGAAATTTCGTCAGGTAAATAACCTTTTACCAGATTACAGGTTTTGGTTCTGTGTGGCGAAATTTTTAGAAAGCGACGATGCTTAAATATACCGAGTTCAATAAACTTAGGCCCGTCTTTACCCACTGTGACGTAAAATTTTGATTATTTTGACCTCTTTGTTAATTTTCTGCCCATCGACTATAGTAACATTTTATTGTTGATCAAGTAAATTAAAATATATTTGATTATAAAAATGTATCATCAGCGAAGTTAGTAATTTGAGTTTATAAATTATCGCAAACTGAAAATCATCAATCAAAATGTGCCTATGTGCCATTGTGTAGCCCCACCAATTTTTGCATTCTTGCCTCGTCTCCGTAAGAAGCTATTTATCAAACTTACAGATTTGTAAGTCTGTATGAGTAACTACAATTAAAGAAGCGTCATCTCGCGGTAGATATTATCTAGCTTCCAGCGTGCTCCAGTTTTCTACCACACCAATAACAACGACGATAAAACGGTTTTTTTCACTGCAATATCATTCAGTGTCAAGAGTAAAGAAAAGAGAGGCATACAAGTTAAATAAGGGAGGGAGAACCGGCACGAGAGCCGCGTTATATACGGAGATACGTAATGACGTAACACGCTAGTTCGCCTTTAATAATACAGCGCGTGTGAAGAAATCGCTACGCAGTTTCAGTTCTTGGTGCGGACTGTTAGGACTCGGCCGCTCCTTAGTATATACGTTGAACGCTCGCGAAAATAATTTGGAGCAAATCAAGAAATTAGTATTTAGTTACTATCAGCAAGAATAAGTGATTGTATTACAAGAAGATAACAGAACGTCAAGATCAGTATACCAGCATTACAAATAAATTTAACAAGATAAATACAGTATTAAATATTTGCTGTGATGTATATTTACTGTGTGTATTTAATGTGAAATACATAACAAAACAGAAGAAGCACAAATGATTAGTGATTTACTTTGATTATCAAACTTTATTTATCGCGTGCTTCAATCTGCTGTGCATAACGTAATGATTGAACTTGAATAATAAAACATAATTGTAAATCAACCATTTTTGAAAAGTGAAAATACTGTTTAAGAAAATCGTGCAACGATGAGTACATTAGCCTTCCTTGCTGTGTACTCATTCGTAGGTGGCATTCTCTTTCTGTTATCCTTGACACTGTATCAATACACTTACTGGAAGCGCAGGAAAGTTCTTCATTTAAATGTAACTCCAGTATTGGGCAACAATGCTCCAATATTTTTTCGTACTCGCTCTTTTCCAGAGCATTCACGTTATCTCTATGAATATTATCCCGATTTGCGCTACTATGGTACTTTCGATTTTAACACGCCAGTGATCGTTATGAAAGATCCAGATCTTATTCGTGAAATATGCGTAAGGAATTTTGACAATTTTCCGGATCATAGGAGCTTTGTTACTGAAGAAATGGACCCTATAGTGGGTCGTAACGTCTTCTCACTTAAAGGTCAGCGCTGGAAGGACGTTAGAAGTACATTAAGCCCAAGTTTCACAGCAAATAAGATGAAGATTATGTTCCAATTAATTTCTGAATGCTCCAAAGAGTTTGTTCAGTACTTCGTGGATCACCCAGAATTAGCCAAGAGTTTTGAGGCTAAAGATGCATTCACTAGATATACTAATGACGTCATAGCCACTGCAGCTTTTGGAATTCAAGTTAACTCCATGACGGATCGTGAAAATGAATTTTACGTGCATGGAAAAGATGCTACATCATTTTCAAGTCCCTTGCGACTTATTAAGTTTATTCTATTCCGTAGTTTTCCAAAATTGGTACGTATGACAGGCGAAAGATTTTTGTCCCGATCAACAGATCGATTTTTCAATCGGTTAGTGACGAACACGGTTAAGACGAGAGAAGAACAGGGTATAATACGACCAGATATGATACAACTACTTATGCAGGCCAAAAATAAGGAAAATGGTATCGAAGTTACCATCGACGACATCATCGGTCAAGCTTTCATCTTTTTCCTGGCTGGTTTTGACACTTCGTCCACTCTTATGTGCTTTGTGGCTTACGAATTGGCAGTACATCAGGATATTCAAGAAAAAGTTCTTCGTGAAATAGATGAGCAGCTCGAACAAGAAAATGGTGAACTGACATACGAGTCTTTAAGCAAAATGAAGTATTTGGATATGGTGATTAATGAGACTCTAAGGATGTATCCTCCATCTCCAATGACAGACCGTGTTTGTACCAAGGAGTTCATGTTACCACCTTCAAAAGATGGACAGCCAGAGTACAGAGTAGAACATGGCACCAACGTTGTGATACCCATTTTTGGACTGCACCGTGATCCAAAGTATTTTCCAAATCCAGAAAAGTTTATTCCAGAAAGGTTTGCTGATGAGAATAAAGATGATATTAATCCATACGTCTACATTCCTTTTGGCCTTGGCCCTAGAAAATGTATTGGAAATCGTTTTGCTTTGATGGAGACGAAGACTTTGCTTGTTCACATTCTAAGGAAGTTTATTATTAAATTAACAGATAAATCGACGTATCCTGTTGTTTTTTCCAAGAAAACGTTTAACATGATAAATGAAGATGGCTTTTGGATCAAATTGGAAGAACGAAAAAAAACTAATTGACTATAACGAGTGTTTTTTTATACAACAGTGATTTTTATAACTTTTTCTTAAATATATTTTTTTAATAATAAATATTTATGACATTAAAAGTATGATAAATAATAAACTTTTTACTATTTTTTTTAATAAAATGTTAATTTGATAAAGTAATTGTTTTATACTTATTTTTAGTGAAACACAAATGTTCCAAACATTTAAATTTCCTTTTACATGTATATTTACTTTTTAGATATTTTTTATAAATAAATTTAAAAAAGTCATTGACGATAAATATCTTATGTAGATTTCAGAGTTTGTTATTTGATTAATTTATTAATATATATACTGATTCCTTTGTAAGAGCTATTTATATAGTATGATAATAAAAATGTTTACTAAGATAATGTATTAAAATCAAGTAAGAATGTTTCATCAAAAGGAATAATTCTTAAAAATGAAATATTTTTTGTATACAGCAAGAAATAAAAATAAAATTAGCTTGTGAAATTATCAGCGCTTTACGATAAGTTAATTTTTGTACGTTACGGAAACTTTATAGGGAAAAGACGGTTTTTTAATATGAAATTTTTATCAAGATGATATCTTTTTACATAAAATGTTGTATTTTGTACAATTTTTTTTTCTACTATTTATATTAGACAACTATATTTTTGTTAAAAAGAATCTAAATAGCCCATTTAATCAAAGTTTTGCACCACAAGATCTTATTATCTCAATTTAAATCAAATTAAAAAGAATATGTTGTTATCAAAATGTAAGAAACGTAATAACAATACAGATAATTAAACAAATTTTTGTAATTTATAATTTTTAATTTGTAATTTTAAAAAGCGAAACCAATAATTTATAAACACTATAAGCAATGCCAGAGGGGGATCGGCTGTTCAAATTTATGTTATGTAAATACTGCAATAAAAATTTTTAAAATTTATAAATGCCGATTGATATTTTATAATCTATGTAATAAATAAATAAAATGTCATTTATAAATTTGAATCTCCAAAAAATTTTCATAATTTTTATCTCACATATTTAGATATTTAGTTATGTATTATAAATACTTATTATGTATTATAAATCAGAACATAACAGAAGTTATTTTAATTGCACTGCCGCTATTTTATAAAAACAAAAATTTTATTTTATTCCCATTTTAATGTTCAAACTTTTGATAGTATCTATATTGAATTTATTTTATATAATAAGTTTAATTAAAACTAAAATTAGAGAAAGCAATTAATCAATTTGTTTACGAGAAAATATTAAGAAATTAAAATTAGGTAAAGATAGATAATACGACGTATTCCTTTTATTTAAAATACTCTCATAGTACAATAAATTTACCATAATATTGCGTTTTGCTGAAAATTTATTAGAAACGAAGATAATAATAAATCCATGTATTTTTCTTTTTTTTTCTATGTAAGTTGTAAAAGAATTTGCACTAAAGTTTTTGGTATTATTTTTTATTGATTTTGAATTTGCTCAATTTTGAGTTAATTTAATTGAACTAAAAATCTAAACTAAAAAATATTTTTTGTTTTACCCTTTCCCTCTCTCTGTAACTCTCCCCTTTTCTCTTTTTCTCGGTTATATCTTTTGCTCATTCTTTCTTTTTAGTCTCTATCTGTGTCTGTTTCTGTCGAGTTGAGCTATCTGCATATTCGTGGGACATTATAATGATAATCCGCGGTGGCGGATTAATGCTCCCGTAACGAAGGTAATCTCGGCTAATGAGTCTTTACGGATGACTCATCGTGGTACTACAATTCAATATGAATTTTTAAGTATCTTTAAAGATACGCTGATTGATATGGCTTATGCTCAAACTGATGCGCAATTGTCGAGAAATATGATGAGCTAAATTAATCAAGGAAGTTATCTTGATAAGCTGAACGTTGGGAATTCAATCAAGAAACAAGCTTTAAGCTCTATAATTACCATTTTATATTAATATTAGAAGAATATTATGACCTACTTAAATAAAAACAATTAATCAGATTTCTTATGATCTTTTAAATATTAAAATTTTAACTGATTAGTCATATTTTTATACCACTGTAACCTCCAAATTACGTCTTTGACATGATTTTTTATGTACTCGTGGTATAAAAAATAATTTAATATTTGTATGTAAGTTTATTTTTACCCCATAAGAAAATATGTTACCAAAAAATATTTAAATTATATATTAAAAGTTGTATAATGATCATTCCTTAATTTTGTAATAAAAATCTAACTTTAATATACCTGCATAATTTTTCGAAGCTAAACACCAAATTATATCTGTTATTGTAATATTATCCTCATCAATTATCTGTTGAAATAAGATACTTGTATACGTTAGTTTGGGGTTTGGTATTTCAAAAATGAAAGAAAATATTGATTCCATTAAAAAAATTATATAGCAGTTTTTTCAAGACTTGATCTCGTTCACTTCCAGTCCCGAAAATAAGAAATTTTCTTTCGTAGGATCACTACTTAATGCATTTTATTCTTGACGAATAAATAAAAAAATAAATTAATATTAGGTATATAGATTTAAAAGCGTGGTACAATCAAATTCTTATTTACGCGTTAATGAAGCGGAGAGATATTTTTTTAGAATGATAAGTTTTTATTATTTTGAAAAAATACCTTCTCCCGCCAACAAATAGATTGCAGAGAAATGGAGTCCAAAAAGACACGAAAGATATGCTAAGATACAAATTTCATCTTCTAAGGGAAGAAATTAAAAGTTCTTACTAGTCGCTATATTTAAGAAGAAAAAAATACAAGTCTGCGCTATTTGATTATGAATCTACCTTGCACTTGCAAGTTGATGATCATCAAACTTCTCAACGTTTCAGCATAAACTTCTGAGATTATTTATCCTTTTGGTTGCGGTTTCAAAGTGGCTTATAATCCTGTCATCTCTAGTATCTAATTTAGTTGGCAAGCGCGTGCAGAATCTTTAATTTTTCTACCGTAAGCACTTACTGTGCAATAAATATTAAGTAACGCATAAGAAGTTCAAAACAAGATGCAGGCAATGTATGCCAATCCTCACTTTACTTACTAACTCTTTAAAGTTTTTCAAAATTTCGTCGACTGTTTCTTACAAAGATTTGTTGAATAAAAATTTCAGTTTCGGACATTAACACACTCAACACGTCGTATTAACTAAAAATTAATGAATTTTGTTTTTCAATACACAATAATTACTGAAAAAATTTTTCAACATTATAAAAATATATTTCTTTTTTTCTATTGCAGTGGATCTTTTACAAATGCTAGAGTTCAACGCTACTGTGTCATTTCCAGCTGCTTCTCTCCTTACTGTGATTTTGGCTCTTGTTGGTAAGTTTTATTCATACTCATAACGAGTAATACAAGTTGTATTACTTAAAGTCTCATACAAAATGAAATTTAGAAGTATTATAAATTATTAAAATAATAGCTTAGTAATAGAGTACTGACTTACTGCTTACTGGACATACACAAACTGGAAAGATTTATAAAACAAAGTTCTTATAAAAACTGATAATGGATAAAATGTTTGTCCTTAAAAATTAAAAATTAAGTGTACAAGTAACCAGTTTATCCCTATCAGATTTTGTATTTTTTTTTGGATAAAATTTGTATGGTTTTTACCATTTTAATGAAATTGTCTATCCATTGGATTTTGAATTGAAGCAATAATATTTACTATACGGTGTACCTTGGTGTAACAGCCGCCAACTCCGATATCATGCGCATAAAAGTGTCTTATGGATAACATTTTGCTTATTGTGCGCGAATATAATTTAAAGGGTTTCTATGACCGAACAATAAATTTAAGTTACTTTAGTTTTTGTTTTCTCTTTTATATCTCGTTAGCCAGTAAAAACTATTTATTCTCAATCACCTCATATATTTAGATTTAGGTACAAGCAATCAACTTTGAAATATTGTTTTTTATCTTCTTATTTTAAAGATTATTATTTTCTATCTCCTAGTTTTTATAACATTATTAATTGTTTTAAGTTTCTGATAGTACAACAAGTATGTAATTTATAAAAGGAATTTTCGGTATTTATTTAAAGGTTTCATAAAAATACATACTTACGAATTTGACTCTTTCATGAAGTATAAATAAAAATGAATGTAAATATTTTGTAAAATAAATAGCAGAATAATTGCATTATAATTGAAGAGTAAATCTCAAAGAAAAAGTGAACATCAAAGAGAATTAGACAACAGAATGCGAGGTAATGTGATAAATGATGAGCGCGAACGGATTATGACTCCCAGGATCCAGAATTTCGCATCAATTTCTGATGAAGGCGCAACAGTTGGGCCTCTATTGCTGGGGATCTTTTTACTTGACTCTGCTTCACGTTGGGCTGTCGCACGGGCTTTAATTTTGTTTGAAATCCCTTTAAAAGAAGTGTGAGATTCTTTGACATATTACAGGGTTTATTTCAATATACTAAATTTTTTGTCTTTGGCATTCCCTTATCTAACAAAATGTTGTAACCATTTTTGTAGTATCTATGTGCAGTTTTTTTAGACTGATTTATTTATTTTTTAAAAGCGGTACCATGATAGAAAATTGATCCTACTTTTCTGTCTATTGACTAACTAGTGTCCAGACGTTTTTAACATAATCTGCCCAGACATTTCACCAAATTCTGTCCAACACTTAATATCATCAATCGACTTATAACCTTAAATGTACAAATTTTAAAATCAGTTTATTTTATTTTATATATTTATTTAATTTAATTATGAATATTTATTTAAACAAAGTCTTTTTGTAATAATTTTGAATTAATAATATCGATGAAAACACACTTTAAACATAGCATTCTACGCGTAACGTACTAAGCGTATATGATTTGCGTAGAAAACGACAGCTACAATACTCCCAATATGCAAATTCACGCGCATGATTCTCTCTCGCTCTGTCTCTCTCCCTCTGCTACAGGGCGAGATCTAACCTCAAGTCAATCTTATTTTACTTCGAACAGAATCTGGGAAGAGTCAGCCCTGAAAACGTCGCCAGTACACGGTATTTCTGGTCAGAGTATTTTAACAGAATCTGCCCAATGAACAGAAAATTTAGGATAGTCTAATATTCCGACTTTCCACATATCTTAACATTTTAAAACATATCCTAAAGTTTGAGCTGAATCCGTCATCCGGATTCCTGGCACTCTCCTAATTAGTTGAAATACCGGCTTTATTCAATTATGAATTTCGTTTGCGAAAAAATTTATACTATTTTAGAATGAGTAGTATTTCTTAGCTTCGTTCACGGAGTATCAAAAACACTTTTTTGATACTCCCTGTGCACGCTCAATTAAAAAGGCGTGTGTTAAATCTTACTTTGTACACGTTGTATAAAAAATACAGTTCGATACATGAGTAAAAAACACTTCCTCGCGTAGTCTGTTCAAATGTCAACGCGAGACTAAACTTCACTTTCTCGCACTAGTATCGAAATTTACTATTTCCCAAACATTTTAACTTTTTAAAATAAAATATTCAGAAAATCATAATTTTGATAAAAAAATCTCTGCAATTCTATTCTCATGTATTCTTTTATTCTTGAACCTTCGATAGTTATTTTATTAGTCCTTACGTTGATTTTATACAAAAGTGACACTATAGTGTTGAAAATACTCTTGACACTGTCATCTTTGCTAGAGCTCTACAACGCCAAAGTTCCAAACGAAAACTCAATCGAAGCAACCGTCTCGATCAATATTTCCAAGATACAGTGAAACTGGCGGTTCGGCATTATGGATCACATTCGCACGTGGGTGAGGCAAGAGAGGAACCGGAACCCATTACTTCAGATAACAACTTCCTCGGAACGACTTCCTTTTCTTCAAGTGCTTCCGTAGAACTGGCAAACAGCAGTATACAACGGTATACATCGCTGTGATCCGGAAATTTATCGTTTCTGTTGTCGTTTTCCTTCATGATTTCTCCCTTTACGTATGCGGGTCACGCTGCTAGCGATTCGACCGACCTCCAAGTGCAAGTTGATTTTAGTTCGGTTATAATTTGATCTTCTGTATTTATTTCAGCGATTGATCATCGCTGATTAGAAAAATAAGGTTTTCAATATTAAAATGATTTTTATTTTGAAAATTTAAATATTTTATTGCATGCATGCGATCGGACAAATAGGATTTCACAATTTTGTAATTTTCATAGAACTTTATTTCATTTTTATCAATGAATTTTGAAACTAATTACGGAACTATTATATTGGAATATTAAACTATTATATTCGAAGTACGGGCAATTATTTTGCAAGTATTTATTAAAAATATAGATTTATTTTGCGTTAATTTAAATTTTTTTATTTAAAAATCTTAAAAAAAAATCGGATCCCAAAATCTAGTTTTTTCTCTCCCTTTATCGCGCAGTCATGAGGGGTCGCCATTGGGAAAGAGGGTAGGGGAGTATATACACGGGTTTATTTCAAAGCACGTTTGTCTGTCGATAAATTTACCAATTCTCTTTCTCTGTCACTCTGTTTTCCACTCTCTTCGTGCTTCGCATCAAGCCCGCGATTTACGAAATCGTCCATGTGTCATTCCCCTTTTCAATCTCGAAATCGTCGATCCATGCGTGGGTAACTTTACATATTACATAATGCAAGGAAGTGCGCGCATGTTAACAGCCGCGGTGCCTCCATGAATCATTAACGCTCGATCGGCTGACCGACAGGCTGTGAAAGTATTTTCATGATGCACCGACGTGTCGTCATTTTTTGTCTATGCATGCCTTTTTTGTGTTTTGATTGTTCTTGATAAAGATTGTTATCATGGATGAGTCGATCAAAAAATTTGAAAAAGTGTTGAAGTACGAGATTTTTTGTAATTTATTCAAAGATTTTCGCTATTAGAATGGGGGTGGATCTGCATTTAAACTATAAATTATTTGTTGATTGGAATGAAGATTTTTCGGTATTTTACTCATAATAAATACGCATAAATATATGTGCTTTTTTGTATCAAAAAAACCAATTTGTTATTTTATCTAATCTCATTCTTGGACTAATTCTCGATTTTTTTTATATTGTTTTTGTGGTGATTATCTTCAGTTAGAAGTCTTATCAAAGAGGTTAACGACCGATTGTAAAAGTCACTTTCGCGTTTTTTGTACAAGCTAATCGGTGTACACACTAAATATCTGATTTATAATGTTTAAAAATAAACTTTAATGCACTAGACATTCATATTAGACAATTAGATCCTTCTGACGAAGACTGATGAGAGAAATCAAAGAAATGATAATGTTAATAACGACAGGTAATTATTCAATTTTATCGCTTCACTGCATCTATTATAAATCTCTGTACTTTATATCAGACTTGACAATCAAGCAGCATTCATATCGGTAAATAAGTGCCGCAATGACTTCACTCTAATGAAGTCAAGATAGTTTCCTTAAAGTTAAAAGCATACAGAAAACTAAGCATAGACCAATCCAACCTGAACAACCGTTCCAGCAAGCGCGCGCGCACTTAGGTAATAATCAGGCTGCCGCAGAGAGCGCAAGGCCGCGGCTCCGAATGGCGCTCGTCGTGCATTTAATACATTTGCATTTATTATGTCTCGATCAAATCCAAATACGTCCAATCTCGGCGGCTTCTCTCAGCGTGCGCGCGCGTAGAGCTCGATTGAGCCGCGGAGCTCGGTCAGCGGGAAATATTGCCGTCCATTAGTTCAGCGAGCCGTTTCGTGGTCTGCGCGGAATTGCCGCAGCCGGCGGCAGCGGCTCGACGTACGATGGTGCCGATGACACGTGAGTGATGTCGAAGCGGCAAGCGCAAGCGCGCTTTACACGCGCGCCTGGGCCACTTGAGCCAAAGCGCAAAGCGCCCGTGAAACCGGAGCTTTGCTCTTATTTGGTAGATCGCGAGGAAAAATTTATGGGCTCGTGGGTATGGAGGACTTGGTGTTTTCTCGTTTTTTTTTGATTGGTGCTTTTGCAGTTTAGTGCAAATTTCATGCGTGTATACGGTACTTTTGCATATAGTGCAGTTTAAGATAGGTTAAATACGAAAGCTTAGTTTTTTGCCGCTTTTGTATAATCTCTTGCTCATAGATAATTTTAATATCCGATTTAATTTAACGTTTCTTTTAAATTTATTTATTTTTATACTATTCAATAGTATCAAATTAACTATTTTATATCTATTACTAATATTTTATTTGGAAAATGATCTTGAGTAAAAAATTAAGAATATCCAAATGCAGCCCAATATCGACGTTTTATCAAGCTGTTATGTCATCTTACAGCTAGGGACTTATGGAGTTTAACTAAATTTGAACGGTAGAACCTTATAAAAATATTTTTTTTATTATAAAGTTGTTTTAAAATAAACAAAGTTTTTGAAATATACATTAGAAATGTATTTTTATGCATTTAAAGTTGAAATACACTCTTTTTAGAAAATATCTGTACGGATATGCATACGCTAATTTATTTTGTGTTATATTTCCCAGAAATCATTAGTTGATAATTAATTCTCTCTAAATTTCGTGTTTAAATGAATAATAGATCTTACATTAATTTTAAACCGGTATACTTAGTACAAAAATATTTTAATAACTCCTATTTTAACACGAAAATTCGCTAATGAAATTAATGAATGAAGTTAAGTAATGAAATTCTATATTTGAAAAGAATTTCAGGTTCTTGCATTAAAAGTTTTATTATTCAAAATTCTGGTAACTGAAATTTAATGAGTTTTTCTCAATGTACCACGCAAAATGGTAGGAAAAATGAAGTCCTTCGATCAAACAATATATGTTTAGCGCAATCTAATCAGTTGACCGAATTATCGAGAAGGAGCAGCAGTCCATTATATAAAAAAGATATGCACGCATTTAAATTAGGTGTCATGCGCTCTGACAGATTAGACGTAAGATTGAAAAGATTGTGACTGCAGATTGCGGTGACAATCTGCTCAATCAGCGCAAGAAGTTTAAAATTGTGTAAATTTAGAACTACCTAGAATGCTGTTCCAAAACTGCCGAGTAATTTCAGATCAAGTTTCACTGTGAGCTTTTTAATTTTTCTGAACTTCTCGAACTTTTAATAGATATTAGCCTAATGGATCACAATGTGGCAAGAGGTGACATTCTTCGAAATATCCATTCACCAAAAACAAAAAATAAATGTTTAACAAATCAACTATTTTTTAAAATCAGTCAGAAATAGATTTAAACTGCTACCAATTAAATTCGTTAAAAAATGTAAATCATTTACATAGTTGATTCTGTAATACTAATTTCTAAATTTAATAATCAAATAAATTTCATAAAGATTTATTGGTAATTTGAAGTGATTCTAAGAATTTATTTATAAAAATCAGAAAACTTAAATATATAAAATAAAAAATTGTTATATGCTGTAAAACACTACAATATGATTTTAAAATAAGCATCAAACTTGAAACATAATTATCAATTTCGCGCATCTGAAAAAAGCTCAGAATCCCTATAAAATCTTCTTCTCGCGAATCGCCCTTTTACTCGCTCCAGCGTAGCAGACGATTTGAGAAAGCCATTCGCAAATCGTTGATCCTCGGCAAAGGTGTCCCTCTAATATGGCCTTATCCGAAAAAAGCGATCGTGAAATTTCGTCGCAGCAGCTGTGCGCAATTTCTGGCTCGCGCGCGCGCGCCGAGCGAAGATTATTATTGGCCCCTCACTCCCTGGAATTTTAACGTCTTTATAAGAGAGAGCGCGCGTATTCGTACGTCGACCGCAGGGCTTAGCCGGCGTGAGGAAATGCCCGGCCAGTATGCATTTAAACGGGTGCATTATCCGCTTATCATCGCCCCCTACTTTAACGGCTCGCGGTGGATTTTTGCTGCCTGATTAATGTCGTCTAGCCTTGGCTATTTGGGTACTTTGGTGACTTTATTGATTTATCTTGAATGTTTTTTTTTTATCGTACAGTAATTCGTTGTTTTATCCTTTGAAGTTGGTTTTTGTATAGTACTAACATTTTTATAACCATTCAGGAACATTTAATTTTTGTTTTAACTTTAGTTGAGGAACATTTTGTAAACGCTACTTAATATTTTGCTAATTTTTATTTAATTTTTTAGAATCATATATTTAAAAAAGCTGAGAAACCCTTAAATTTTTCTGATTTTTGTTTATTTGCTGACAAAATAAAATAAAATTTTCGTTACCTTAATAATCAAATAGTATTTAATCTTTGCACAGAGTAAAATTTAAAACCGAAAAATTAATTAGTGAATAAGCTAATTAGTTTAATATTTCTCTTTTTTGGGATGTACGCAAAAGAAAGAAAGGCGAAAAATGTTAAAAGAAAGGAAAGAAGAAAGAGAAGAAGGCTTGAGAAATAAAAGCAGAAAGTAGAAGCGTTACGTCCATCGCCCCCCGCGTTGGTGCATAATTGTAATGGAAACCACGGGGGACCATATGCTCAGAATAATAAAAGAATAGTACATACAGACACGTGCACACAGTCACATATCTCCACACATGCTCACATACTCACAAATATGTATAGAATGTTGCATTAATTTTTGGAAATTTTATGTTCGTGTTCGATAAAACAGAAATGAGCTTTCTACTTTACACTTCAAAGCGCTGATGGGAAACCGTTACTGTGAATACAATTTTCATGTATTAGAAAGCGTAAAATCAATTAATTAAAATAAAATGTACAAAAAATAATTGTCATTAATATACCAGTAAAACTATGGAAAAGAATTGGAAAATGTAGATCGCACGTTAGAATCGCATGAATTTCGTACCCTTAATCAGTCTGCTTTTTATATATCCAGCAGCTGTTTCCGTATTTTCCCTCTTTAGGTTTAATACGCTTACGCGACACATTTCCTTGGCGCAGTTCGTTTGGAAATTCAATTATCCGTAATTAATAAAAATAGATTACTGGTGTATCGGGGGGAAGCGGACGTTGTGCCTGCGAAGCGCTCGCGGAAGAGAAAATTCCTCTATCGACCTCCTTTGCAATTAAGCGTGTAACTCGATGATCGTTAATAACGAAAAGTAGTCTTCTGGTTCTATTTTTTTCAATAAGAGATTTTTCGTTTAGTGCGCTTTCGCCGCGTTGCTTCGGCGCGGCGCGGATTTTTAAAGTACAGAAAAAAACTTGGGGAGTGTTAAGTCAAGTGAATTTTCCGCTGTTAATATTGCTTATATGCATTTGTACTTAAATTAGAAATTTAAAATGACTGAATTACCGCGCGAAAAAATTTACCATCGCCGAAATATCGTAGATACATTGGGCGATACATCAGCCATTAATTGGCTTACTATTTCCATGTAAACCTAATGTTTCGTCAATATATCGCCAATATATCGCCACGGGGCGAATCCGATATATCGCTGATATATCGTTCAGACACTTGCCCATATAGGTATCGACCATATTTGTAAACAAACTAAATTATGATATATATTTGTGCGATATATGGCCGAGTGTCTGAACGATATATCAGCGATATATCGGATTCGCCCCGTGGCGATATATTGGCGATATATTGGCGAAACATTGAGCTTACATGGAAATAGTAAGCCAATCAATGGCCGATGTA
>UELX01005100.1:0-14989 GCA_900480035.1 Eupelmus urozonus | reverse complement strand
ATTATATACTTTAAATATTAAATTATTATTGTTATATACTATATGTATAATTATTATTATTATATACTATATATAATTCTTCATCCTCGTATTGCAAGCCAGTGCTTCCTTCATAACGTACTTCTTGGCACGTTACATCTTTCACTTGTTTGGCATCAAGCTGCTTTGCCACTTAAAACAAGCTCCAATTTTATATTCATATTTTCTTGGGTACATAGTCTTCTGTTCAATTGTCAATGAAGTGCTGAACAAGTTTTTGATAATATTTTTAATTTTAAATTATAACAAATAAATGTAAATCCTGATTTCAGATTATGTAAATTGTTAAATAAAGAATATTGGTCTACCAAAGATTTTTAAAAATGTTCAACCTTTTATCTAAAAATAGAAATATTTAAAATAGAAAGAAGCTTACCTGCAGATTTATTTAAAACGCGCTAAAAAATAAAAATGTTTTACACTCTGAACACATCTCACATTTTAGTTTTAATAACCCGAAAATTTCAAATAAACCATACAGTTCACGAATTACGCAAGACACATACTACCTAAAAGCTTAACCGCATTAGTTAACCTATCCCTCTACCTCACGACAAGCCTTCGGCTTTTTACTCCCATCGAACGCGCCGACCAGGTCTCCGGCCCAGTTTTCCCGTCATCGAGAGCCAGGCTCACCGGTACACGAGATTTCTGATTAGTTACATCTGCCCGACAGGCCGACGGCTGGGATTGGCGCGACTGTCTGCGCGGGATTTGATTATGCTCAGCCCCGGAGATTGACGCGTCGCCGCGTACATATATACACGCCGATATATAGGCGAGCGCCGAGATAAAAGCGCGCGCGGAGAGCCCGAGGCGTTTTGCGGGGGCGGCTTAAACGGACGTATTTCCACGTCGGTTTTGCGAACGACACGTTCGACGCCTAGGCGCAAATCCAGCCGCGCTGGGATTTGCGTCGCGCGAAAGTATGGCAAAAGGTGAAAGTTGGTTTGTATGTTGTTTTTTTAAAGTTTTTTGCGGGTGTAGGTGTGTGTGGGACGCAGGCTGGTAATGTTGTTTTTTATTTGGTTGTGGGATAAAGCGAAGCTGAACATTCTGGATGATTTATTTATTTGACAATTTAATTAAGGTTTTATTTTAATTTCGTTAAAACGAATACCGTAATTCCAATACTATATTGAAAACCTGCAAAAATAACGACCGCAAAGTAACTAATTTATTCATTCGAATCCACGCATTTTTCCACAAATCCTTTCCACTAAAAAAAATCATAAGCACAAATCCCTAAAAAAAATGATCCAATCCTTCCCAACTTTGCGATCCTAATAAACGCAAGCGAATAACCAGCGCTCAACTCACCATTTCAAAAATAAGATTTCCCAGGCAGCTCGCTGGCTCATATAAGTCGCCGCTTGAGCCGAGAGCTCGCAGTTAAACGGCGTAACCCAGCGCCGCCGCCGCGCATAATATGTATTTCGTCGCGCTCCTCGGGCACCGGGCCACATTATACGACGAGACGGCGAAAAGGATTCGCTCCGTGCGCTGACGCGAGTATAAATTTCGGGGCCGAGCGCGTCTCGGAGCAGCCAGCCGGGTAAATAACGTATTACGATTCCGACCGAAATTACCCGGGCTCTCTCTCTCTCTCTCTGGCTGCGGCGCTAGATTTTCAATCTCGTTTCTCGCTCTGCCCCCGCGAGCCGGAAGATCTTTAAAAGATGCAGTATAGCGAGGCTGGGGGGTTGTTGTTTTCCGCGTGTTTTGCATCGAGCTTTTCAATTGTCCCTGGGGCATGTTCTTTATTGATTCGCGCGAGAGGAGCAGCGCCGCGAGGAGAGCGGCTTTTACGAGTTTGCGGGAGTGTACTTGCCGGGAGATTTGCTCGGGTTGCGGAGAGTTTGAGAATCTTTGAGATTTTGGAGTTGTGATGTGAGGGGAGGATTCGAGTGGGTGGATTGCTAAAATATTGTTTTTTGTCTAAGTGTTTTTGTGTGTGTTAAACGGCCATTCGTTGAAGAAGGAATTGTTTTGATAGAGGATTTGAATGGTTATGCGAAGATCCTAGCTTTGATATTTTTCGGTATGCGATCGAAAAAAATATTGTTGCTTTTATAAAAAATAAACAGAGACAGAGGATAGAGAAAAATACAGGAATATTTTTTTCATCTAACACTCTAACGTTTAAAATCCCCTCCCAAAACCTTCATCCTTACCACTTCACATCTGAATTTATTTGCAGATCCATGGCCCCTATCGGCACAAATACGCGCGTTAAAATGTGGATATCACCAGTCATACTAGCAAAAAGCACTGCGGTGTCCATCATCGCATCCCTCGAAATCGGAGTGTTATTGATGTAGCTGAAAATGGATTATTTTTTGTTTAACAGATTTACTTCGTTTATTGCAGTTATTAAATTTGCAAATCGATATAGTTTAGATAAACTTTTGTTTGAAATCAAAATAATTTCTATATTTACTGTTTTTATTTTAATAATGAAGTTTGATAATTAAATAATGAACTGTCGATAAAAAATACTAACATTATTATTAATGCTTATTTACATAAATAGCCTAAACATAATAAAAATTTAACAATAAATTCATTCAGACATAAAAAAAAATCATGTATGTGACATAGAGCGCATGATTGTTGCGAGTCACTTATTGCTGAAGGAAAGAAGGAAATTTGTCAGCTAAAAATATATTTTTACATTCTCAAAACATGTAAGTTTATATATAAGTGAATCAAATTTCAAAATTTTTCTTTTATCTCTGAAACAAACATTTCTCAATATACTATGTATATTGCATTAAGTAGATAATTCAGTGTTATGTCAGACAATCATACGATGACTGTACCTATAACAAATAACAATTGCAAGACAAACACATATAATCTAAACTACCCCATCGAAACATCTACTATATTAATACCAATCCAATAAAAACAATTCCACACCGCACACAACTCCACAGCTCAACCATCCGCGCAACAACACACTCCGTAACCCCCCCACCATAAACCTCAACTCCCGCTAAACCGCGAACCTTCGCAGCCCATCGTTCAGCAACAAACTCCGCGCACCTTAATCCTCCAGCCTCGCAACGCCCACGCAAAAAGAGCAGCGACGCGAGGCAAAAAGCGTCAACGTCGACGGGCGGTCTTGCCTCGCAGGAGAAAAAAAAGAAAAAAATGAGAGGACCTCCCGCGTGCGTACTGAACAACGGCGCGCGGTTTAAGCTCCCCCCTGAGGACCCTCCGTGTGTGACCTCCCGCCGAGCTTTCTCTCTTCGTGTATACGTACACCTCGAGAGCGGCTGCGTCCGACGGGCTATCTCTCTGCGACGGATATTCTCCCGAGTGCGCGTTTATCTCGGCTGCAAAAAAAGCGCGCTCGTTTCCGAATGATCGCGCGGGAGACGCGGGCCAGGTTAATTCGAGCGAAACGTGATTTTGAGATTTCTGGATTTTAGAGGGGGGCTTTCTTGGCGAGAGGGAATCGGTGATGAATGGCGGGGGAGATGGTTTTTTTCGGAGCTTTTGGAAGATGGGGTGGAACGGAAGTTTTTGATTCGACGTGGAGGAAGAGGTGTGAGGATTTTATGGATTTTATTGGGTTTGTGCGGTGGGGTATGTTGGGAGCTAGATTTACGATGGATATGTAGTGATGTGGAGTGCAATGCTGTGTTCATATTTTTATCAGTGGGGGATTAATGTGTTAAAATAATAACGTTTTATAGGGGTTGGACAGAAATAGAATGCAGATTTAAATAATTTAATCTGGGCTTTAGTGGTGCGCCGTTATTATTACCGCCGGCTGGAATAGTAAAGCTTATGCTACAATAACAGTTTTGATGTATTGGAAAAATATAAATCCATCTGGAGATAAGAATTAATAATTCGTATGCCAAAATCCTTGTGTATTGAGCCCTATGTAGTGCATCAGGTCATCATCATCAATACATCGGATTTATAAATTGAATTTACAGCAAAGTAGATTATATATAATTTTATTTTATTCTTTGAATAAAAAATAAAAGATTTTTTTTTCATATTGACTTTTAAAATAAATTATTTTAAAGTCGAGTAATACCTGATTTTTATCTTAAAATAAATAACAATTCGTATTAATTTTAGATGAATTTTAAGCATGTAATTTTATACGCAGAAATTATTGTATAGGACACATTTTGAATAATCAAATATATAATATTCCAATCAAATTCATGAATTACAATATAAAATCTGCTTAACATATGCTTACAACAATAAAAAATTTACAAGATAACATCAATAGCAATATACAGAAAATAACATCTCTGCATAAATAAATTAAATAACAACAAAATTCAAGTACTTTAATTGCTCAATTTACAAAATTACATTTATTACAATTAATAATTTCCGTTTAACATTTAAACTTTATTGCAGCATAAACTCCATCCGAACCAGTTTAACCGCGCATCAAGCTCTCCTCCTCCCGAAACTCCTTAAATCGCGCGCGGTATTCAAAAAGCGAGTAAACTCAAAAGCACAAACAAAGCTTAAATCACTAAACCCAGCACACATCAGCCCCACTGTCCAGTTAAAAACAAAATCCAAAACCTTGGCGCGTGCTTGCGCCCAGCTTGCAAGCTCGCCCCTTGGGAGCGCGTAATTTCTTTTCCGATCCCGATGGCCTCGAGCGCTTTGAAAATTCGAATTCGAAAACCCGAGCTTGCGCACGGATTTTTGCTGCCTCGTGAATTATGGATGTCGCGTCGAGTCTTTGTCTCGGAGCTGGCCCGTCGTACGAGAGGCTGGGTATTTAGAGACGCTGCGGGCTCGGGTTTGCGAGTGAGCGCGCGGCGATTAAATTAATTAGGTAAATGAGGTCCCGCTTTCTGAGCCCGCGAGTAATGAGATATACGTGAGGCGACTCGGCCTGGCCTGTGGGTTTACCTTTGCGCGGGTACTTTTTAGGCTGGGGGGCTGAGAGGAAGATTTTCGTGGGGCGGTCAAGCTGAGGTTAAAGGTTGGCGGCTCGTGGAAAGTGAATGAAGAAAGTGTCTTTGAGCGAGACAGATTGTTTTGATGGGGAACTTGAATAGTAATGAGGACGTTTTTAGATTACACTTTAGTATTTTTCAGTATAGTAAACATAGCTGCTTTTGTAAAACAAACAGAAAGTAAAGGAAAATATAGAAATAGTTTATTTTCATCAAACACCCAAGCATTCAAAATCTCCTCACGATAACTCCATCTTCCCCACTTCACATCTCAATTCATTCGAAATCCTAATCACCACTTCCCTCACAGCTCCGCAGCTCCTATCGGCGTAAACACGCGCATTAAAACCCGAAGATCACCAGCCATCCTCGCCGAAAGCACCGCGACGGCCATCTCCACATCCACCGAAAATCGCCAGTCTCGCCCCCCGTCGGATTAGAGTGGGCGTAAAAGACTCGAGTTTAGAGCAGAAGCCACTTCTAAAGTACAGCTATCTCTTGCACAGCGAGTGTCGCATAATTTGAATGCCTTCCTTCGCGCGTCGTTTGCCCGGGATAAATCAGGCGTCAGTCTTTACGCGCGATCGTTTCGCGTTTTATTCACTGCCCGGCCGCCGTGGGAGCCAGCTTGAAATTCAAATTCGCCCTCCTTATACGGATAAGCGAGAGGCCGTGTTGTTTCAGCGGCGATTCGGCCGTTATGACGCGCTTATACGCTGAAGAGGAGCCACAGGCGTGTACACGGCGCGGCCCGCTAATGCGGATCTTTCACGCTCCGGCGCCCGGCGCGTCGTAAAACGCACCGCGCGCGCTAGCACGACGACGCTGACTCTCTCTTTTTCTGGCTTTATGGGCGTCGAGTGAATTTATGTTTTTTTTTCTTTTTGTTGGATGTATATATAGGTGAGGGTGGAGAGGTTGGCGCTGATGGAATTGGCATCTGTCTGGCCCACGTGCCGTTTTTTTTATTAGGCTCTCACCTGCGCGCCCGAGTGTCAAGTTGGACGAGGTATAATTGAAATTTATTGCCGGGGAGTAAGAGCCCGGGCTGAATCTGTGCCCGAGGCTGCTGAAATGTAAGGAGTGGAGTGGGTTGGGAAGCTGGGATTTAGAAATATTTTTTGCTTGGTGCCAGGGTTTCTGATTTTTTTTATTTGTATAGAACAAAGTTGGATCGGTACGATTTTTTCAAAAAATTATTTGTTTTTTTTTTTTTACCGTGAATCCCTCCTATAAAAATTAAAAGCTGGATTTTGGTGAAATATCTGTCATCTATGTGAAAATCTCACGTTTTGCTACGTAGACTGAACACAAGATTGGAACAAAATCCGATTAGGTATCCCTGGCTGTCTTTTTTCATTATAAAGTTTCTACAGGTACCATAGCTTTCAGCTTGATCCAAGCTTCTGTCCCCACATTTTATCTCTCAATTTTCTTCATACCAACAGCCTCATCCAAATTGAAAAACAAACACACCTCACTCTCCTCAAAAAAAAAACCCAATCCCCGACTAACCCAGTCCCACCCCAAAAATCCTCCCCCAAAAAAATCTCGCACAGAGCTCATAACGCAAAATAATGCAGCCTCGCGTTGCGTAAGCTCGCTCAGCCCCCGAGATGCCCAAAGTTCCGTCGCGCGGCTGCATAATAGAAGCATTAAAGCGCTTTTCCCCGTATATCTTTCGGCGCGCGGCGCTAGCGGCCCGGCCGAACTTTGGCCCCGGGCGCATAAATCGCGCCGGCGGCACTGCGGTAAACCGTCACGGTTGGCGCGAAATGCAGCCTCGCGCGTGCCGCGCGCGAAACGCCGCTGCGTTTTGCGCGCTCCGCTGAGGCCCAGGACGATGATAATTTCGCCGTGGTGAGCGGGGAATGCGACTTTTCTTTATAGGGTGTTTTAAGAACTTTTAGGTTCTTTGGGTGCGGGTGTGCGTTTTTTTTTATGGGGTTTGGGTTTATGATTTAGGACGTTGATCTTGTAAAATGAATGAAATGGTACATTACAGTTGATTTTTTCGAATGGAAAATCAATTAGTTGAACCTAATTATTCATAGTTTGTTAGATCTTATCTATAAACCTAATGAGAGCCTAACTACCTAGATAGAAATGTATTCATTTAAAATGTAGATAGTTAGAGTCTAAGAAAAAGCATTAAATCCATTTATCCTACGGATTAACCAGTCATTAAATGGAATCATTTCTAACAGTCCCATTTATGATAAAAATTAGGCAACGCAATTCAGACCTAATTAGAGCCTAATTAATTTTCTGTTCGATTTTATGTTATCTATTAAATATATGTATACTTTATTAATCAATGATAAAATTTATAAATATATGTAAGATATCCTTAATAAAAAGTCTAAATATATCTATAAAGCATGAGTTAACCTAATAAGACATAATTACTCACTAAACATTATTACGCAAACCTTAAAACACACATCTAACCTCCATCATCATTTTTATGTTCCAGGTGAGTCACTACAACCATTACCAAAGCCCCCTCTTCGCCACGTAAGCAAAACTACGATATCTATCGCCTCGGCAAAATCTCCCATCGGCCACCCCCGCTCGACCCTCCCCCCTATCACCGCCGTCTGACATCCAACAAATTTCGCCGCGACAAAAACACGCGCGCCCCGGGGCCGAAGCCTGCAATAATCGAGCTCTCTTTTTTTTGCGCCCGCGCGCTTCGAGCCCGAAACAAACGACAGTTTGAAGAGTCCGCCGGCGTATATAAGGTAAAAATGACTTCGCGGAGGCAGCCCTGCCCCGGCAGCCGAGCGACACGTGCCGCACGCTGTTATCGCGCTCGTACAATATGACTTGCCGGCCTCCCCCGTATGCGGTAAATGGCCTCCTACGCCGCGCCGATTTATCGCCTCGAATTGATGAGCTGTTCTTCCGATAGCGAGCCGCGTGCGTGTATAAGCAGCTCGTAAAAACAGCCGAGACTGGAGCGTTGGTTCTGAGTATGGTGCGCTTAGTGGAGGGACTTAATCTATGTAGCGTCGTAAATATCGTTTTTTTGTGGATGCTGTTGCAATTTCTTCCGAGCGCTCGTTTTTGGTTTTCGATGAGGTTGGATTGTTATGGCGTGGTGGTCGTTAGGGTGGGGATTGTTATTGTAGCTGTAATAAATAACGATGCGACCTTTCGTATTGTTTGCTCAGCTGAGCTGATAGAGTAGATATAGGGCTGTATTAGCGCGTTTTAAATATGAAAACAGTACTCTGATAGTTGCACATTTAAAATGTTTATGTATACCATTAAATCCATTTTAACTAGAGATTAATTAGATATTAAATAGATTCATTCCTACGTAGGCTATAGCAACGAAAAAACAAAATCTCGACTATATAATTTAAACAAAAACAATTAACGCATATCAGAAACATTCTAACAACAGACCAAATCAAAGCCGAAATCAAACGATCAAAACAAAACCATCCGCGCCATTTAACCAGCATCCGCTCGGCTCGCAAAACACTTTCCACAAAGCAAAAAAAGAGCGCAGCATATCCACCCCCGCCATCCAAAAACGTTTTTACGCAACAAAGCGCGCGCGGCAGCAGCGCTAAAAATTCGCCGGCCAAAGAGCCGGCGCTCCAGCCCACATCCATATCCGCGCTCTCGCAAACTATATCCATCAACTTTCGGAGCGCGCTCGGGAAAACTCATTTTTCTCACCGCGCTACATATACGGCCAGCCTCTCGCTCGCTCAAACCCCGACTATAGCCCCGGCTTTTCAACGCGCTTCAATTTTCCGTAATGGGCTCTCGCGTCAAATGGCCCCGCGATTACGCCTCGGTCCCGCGTTGCGCGCCGACTATTTCGGCCGGGAAATAACCCAGGGGGCCCTAAAACGCGCGAGCGCATCCTTTCAATCATTTTTATCGGACCGGCGCTTATATATTTTTTTCTCGCCGCCAAGCGATGCTCTCGATATTACGGGGCTTCGCGAGAGTCGATGCCGCTTCCCCCGCAGGCGCACTAGCGAGCTAGTTGAGAGGAGAGTGGATGTATCCTTGACCGAGATGCGCGCGCCTGTGGATTTTTCCCGCGATTGCGCGGGGAATGGAGGGAGGTAGGTATTTTTAGCAGGAGTTTTCCTTGGGCGAGGACGACGAGGATTAAGGTCTTCTTTTCAATTTGCCGTATTGCGAGGCTTCGACTTTCGAGTGAAGTTCGCTTGACGGGCTGAGAAAAGAGCGTTTTAGAGGGCAGGCGTGTTTTATTGAAAGAATGTTTATACATGTTTGTGGTTATTAATATAGGAGGGAAAGTGGCTTGAAGGGGATACATATAGATACTGTGGATGTAGCTTTTTATAATTCAGATGAAAATTAAAAATTCTCGGTTTACGTTTTTGAATAGTTCTTTTTTTGAATCATTTTTTTTTTCCAAATGTTAATTTTAGAAAAAAGTAGAGATTTTGTGGATTTGTGTACATATTTATAGATCTGAATAATAATCATTTACATTCAGTGCGGGTTAGATTAGGAAAATAGAGTGGTGAGGGCTTTATAAGCAACAAAGTAACTCTTCAGATAAAACAACTTGAAAAATGAAATTTAACAGCACATAAAACATATTGTTTGTTTTAGTATGTTTAAATAGCAATTTTAATATAAATAGCTAACAATTTATTAAAATTTAAAATTATTAAACGCGGAAAATTGTTTTATAAAAGTACTACACATGTTGGAACGTAACTTAAAATATTACTATTTAACAACCGAAGTGAAAAACTCATATAGAGGATGATCAGAAGGTGAACCTCGTTGGGCTATTCTTTCTTTTAATAAGAAAATATCATAAAAAATTCTTAAATTATGTAACTTTTAATCTAGACAGTGAAGATTCTTGATAAAACTTCTTGGATAAATGCATGAATTATAGAGGGAATGTAATACCAAAATATTACTTTCATTAAAGCCGCAAAACTTTCAGTTTCATCTAATTAGTTCCTAATTGGATCATGCATTTTTACGCAACTCCCGTTAATTAAAAGTTAATCACATTTTCTGAATACATAAAAGTCTATTATACTCAACAAAAGTTTTACCATCCGTATATGTAAGCTTTTTAATCTACAATTGAAACTTTAACTTTGAAAAAATATTCATAATAGCATAATGAAACATCTGCCAAAGAATAATTCTCGAATCACCAAAAATTTCCGATCCCACCATCTAATTAACTGACTCCAAAAACTTAACATACATTCATCAGCCCAACCTACCAAACCCCGTGAAAAATACCCCTCGAAAACCACTCACACCTAAACTACATTTAATCATCCATCCAGACTTCCTCCTCTATCCTCCCACAGCTTGCGAACCTGGCGCTGCTCGATACTCGGCCGCCCGGAGAAAAATAACGATATTTTCCCGTTCGCGGCATTCCTCGCGTCGAATGCTTCTTCTCCTCCTCCCCCGGCTCCTTTTCTGCGTCGCGTGCATAAAAGTACTGAAATTCCACGCTCGGCTTGCTCAAAACGACGCGCTGGCTAAGCCACCTATATACACTGGCCGTATACGTATATACACACGCTCTCGAGCCGAGGGTTCATTCAACTGCGCGAGCGACAAATTTTATACACGAGAAGAAATTCTCCTTCGAAGAGAGAGAGGGAGCCATCCGCAAGTATTTCATCTCTCTCCTTTTGCCGACGAGAAAAACATTCTTTGCGCGAATATGCGCGACGTGTGAAAATTACGTTCGTCGCTTTTTAAATAGATCGCGGGGAGTGAGAGAGGGGAAAGGCTTTTATTTTGGACTTAATCAAAAGGAGCAGGTTGTAGGACGTGAATGGTTGTGTCAGTAAGGATAAAGTGGGGGCAGTGTTTGTTTAACGAATTCATTAATGTCTAGAGTAATTAGGCTACCTAATTATTGATTTCATTTCAATTAATGACTTCATTTGAATCTTAGATAAAAGTTTTAAACGACGATTTTACAAGTTAATTTGCGTGTAAATACATATGTCTTACCAGAGTCGGCACTTATCTACTTTATCGCACTTTCGCTCAATCAAACTACTTCCGCTATCCCTAAAACCATCGCACAAGTCAATACAAATCAATCGCAACCCATAAATCTCCTCCTCAAACACCTCAAAATTAAAACCCACAATCCCAATTCCCCTATATCTCACCGACCCTGCTCACCCCCTCGAAACAAAAAGAAAGCAACCACAACAGCAAAATTCAATTTCCGCCAACACCAGCAGTACCAGCAGCCAGAAGAATCGTCGCACAGGGCTAGCCGAGAGACGCATAGCGCACACGTTGCTGCGTGCAACGCGGCCAGTGCGCATGCGCGCTGCAGCTTGAATCGACTGCTCTCTGGGGGGGAGGCGAGAAAGAGCGAGGTCATTGATACCCGCTTTTATGAACGGGGCGCCGCGAAACTGGGACAGCCGGAGCGAGTGCGGGGGGCTCGTCCTGCGCGCGCGCTACATCCGCGCTCTGATGCTGCAGCGAGGCTGCGCTATAGGCCACGCGCGATGCGGCGCTGTGTTCTCATCGTTTTTGGCAGTTTGTTTTGTTTTGCTTGTTCTTGGGGGTGAGTTGGTTTTCCTTGGGAGGCTGGTTTGTCGTTGGGTTTTTCGAAGGTTTTGAGGAGGGGGGGGATTTAGGTGGCTGGTAGGATGTTGGGAGAATGGTTGGGGATTTTTTGGGTTACTGGGAGTGTTTGACTTTTGTCGTTGACGATAGTTGATCGATGATGGATTGGAAGCTTTAGACAAACTGAAACACGAGTAGGAAATGGTGTAGACATGCGATAGGAAAACAAATGTCTCGTTTTAACTTTGATCAAAGAAGCTAAGTGAAAAGTCACGGGATGGAAGTTGGTAATCCACTTGCAGGTATGCAAACTACATATTTAAGCCTGAACAGGAGAACCGAAATGACCGGAATAGCGCGGAAATTGGTAATGAAAATTAGGGGGGAGATTGATTGCTTTTGTGGGATTGATTTACTTTATTAAATATTTACACGCTGACATTCGGTATAATCCCGCTGGAACTGGGGGGATTATGAATAGACACGTATGGCACACACGATGAAACGTATGGAAAGTCCATCTGAATGGTAGCTTTCAAAATTTATGCAACGCATGGGAATATTTTAAAATATTGAATGTTGGCATAAACAAAATGTGGAAGTGGCAAATTCAATTTTACATTTACACTAGCAAACCCTGAATACAGACGTGATTAAATCTAAATTTTAACATTAATATATATTTCCTGTACTCTAAAGAAAACCATTCGCTGCGAGCTTTCAGAATTCTCATTGATAAAAGCGACAAAAAGAAAAAAGAAGAAAATTGCGCTTGAAGACGATCGGTAGGCAGTTGAGTTTCAATTTACGATGACTTGTTACAGATAAGAAAAGTTGGAGAAGTAAGCGACGTGATCGGAAGGTCGTTGAATGGACATTGATTGCATTCTATACCAAGTGCAAGTTTCGCCCCCCGAGCAAACTTTAAAATTAATGTGCAATAAGCTCGGGCGCCGCACGATTCCGCGTTACATTACATAACTTTTCGTCGCCGCCAAACAAAGCCCCGGCAATAACAAAATCTAATTCCCCCAACAAATAACCACACCGTCCCCGCGGATCATCAAGTTACTTCTACCCAGAACTTCAAAGTCTCGTCTCCGCGTCAAGCCTCAAAGCAGCTTATCAAACGACTATTAATCAACATCCCATTACCTTCCCCGTTTTTCTTTCCCCCCATAACTCAGGCCGAATCATCGTAATTACGAAACGCGAATCATAAATAACCAGCGCGCGAGCACAGATTCATAACCGTCCGAGCACGCGAATACAGATTGGTTTCTATTAATCTTGATAAAGCGCCCGTGATGCCGCGCCGTCTTCCTCCCAAGAACGCTTGGCTAGCTCTCCTCGAGCAACGAAACATCCATTATGCATCAGTCGCCATTACAGCGGGGCTTAAATACATCGCCGAGTTCGAAAGAAGCGCGCGGCCGGCTAAAAAAGGCCAGGAGGCGAAAAAAAAAAATGCCGAGGGGGTCAAGAACGTGCAGAGGGCCGGCTCTATGCGCCAAAGCTACTCTCGCTGGGTCAGGAGGACGAACGAGCGGAGATGGCCACTCGAGGGATGTCAGTAACCCCCCCGGTGCTGGGGTAAAAAAGCCCGTGTTTTTCTTTCTTTGCGATGATGCGTTTTTACGCGCTGTGTGTCTGGCTCTGGTTCTGGCATGTCGATGTTTCTCCCGCTGGACTGTGTATTGCTTTAGCTCGCGATCGAGCTGCGGGTGGGCTTGTTTTTTGCGAGGTTTTTTTTTCGAGAGCGGAAGCAATGTATTTAGATCTAAGCTGCTGTTATTTATTGGATGCTGGTCTTGTTTATGTGGCTGAAAGTAAACCGAGAAGAAGTTTTATAGATGTCGATATGTAGTTGAGTGCGATATCGTCAAAGCTCTGGGAGTAAAACAATTTTCAGATTGCTGACCGCGTTATATGTTTATTAAATTAACACGCGAGTGTCCACGTGGATCTAGTTATTGATGACAAGTTCATCATCGGTACGGTCTCAATTACAAGATTTAGGTTTGCGATTATGTTGAATTCGATACGCGCATGTTATATAATCGAAATCCATCTGCATGTGCTTTCCATTATCTATAACGACGGGTTTAATATGTTTAATTAAAACTGCATCAAATCGCTCTATGGCCAGTCCTATTGCTATTTCCCTGCATTTTCAATCGAAAGTTAAATTACTTTCCCTCTAAACGTACATCCATCCAAACTCCCAGAAAAAACTACAAAAGTTGCACTTCTTTCCAACTCAATTCCGCCGTCGCCAAATTTCCGCAATGCCTTCCCAAAACTCAAAAACTTCCCGAACCAAACTACAAACTTCATCCTCCCCGGTAAACGCACTACACCAAACGAAAGCTCACCTCTCCGCACTCCCAACGGCCAAAGGTTCCCCGAAATTTATCCTCTTACCCAGCAATTCACAGACGCAGCGTCCTACAACGCAGCAGAGTTAGTTGACCCTACATCTCTCGATTTCGCGTCGCCGTTATGACCCTCCTCCGGCGCGCGCGCGCTAAAAATAGCTCAACGATGCGCCCGGCGAACTCTCGCGCGCGCTCTGACGTCATCGATCCGTTCTCTCCCTCTCTTTCTTCCTCGCACTGACGAGCTAGCTGCGCGAAAACTTGATATCCAGCTCGAAAGGCGGCGACGAGCTTTCCGCCGGAAACCTGTCGAGAGAGCCGGCTTTTACGAGCGTAAAATGTTTATAGGCTTTTCTCCCTTTGGCCTCTTTTTTTTCTTCGCCCCGAGGAAGAGAGAGGACAGTGGGAGAGAGGGGAGGGGTGGGAGAAATATTACACGGCTTCTTGGTCGGCTGGATGCGCGATGTTTCTGAAACGAGGTTTGAAGGGTATGTAAAGATGGTTGCGGGAGGAGGTGTAGTGCTGAGTGGGGAATGTCGGAGTTTTCAAATTATTTTTGCGTGCTGTGGTTTGGTGGAATAAATGAATTTTTAGATTTTTTTTTTTTAAATTGGGGTATATGATGTTATGCTGAATTGGCGGGATGGACCAGGTATAGTTTTATTTTGATGAAACAAATACAAAGGGATTATGTTTACGAGATAATGCAAAATCCTCTTTCGTTGGCATAAAAAATAAATTCGCCCAAATGAAAATCTTTTTCCCTCTAGAAAAAAGGCGACCGAGAGCTCCAGACTCGCATATTTTCCTGTAAAACAAAAAATCACGGATTACCTCCGGTCACCATATACTCAACAAAACCTCATACAACAAAAAAAAACATGAACTTCTTGAAAATAAATTTTATTTAATACTTTTTGAATGTTGCGTATTCATTAGACCTAGCATGATGGAGTTGAGTCAGAAAATCTGTACACTTATCATCTGCGAAGGTTTGAGTGCTTCGCACTTCTTAGAGATAAATATATTTTTGATAGTAACATC